>NDGN011365281.1:0-10503 GCA_002564285.1 Tympanoctomys barrerae | reverse complement strand
ATATATATATATATATATATATATTTGTAGCATGTATTATTGGAAGGCATATATACAGATTGTAGCATGTATTATTGGAAGGCATGGAGAAGCCCACAGCCATAGAGCTCAATTTTGGAAAGGAAATATAGTTTGTATGTCTTTAAAAGGGGCAAACTCCTTCTAGTTTATAAATATTTCTATATCACTTCTTATCGTTGCCCACTACTTCCATAGTTTTTTTTTAAATACTTACCTGCATGACCAATAAATTCATATGAACATTTCTATTTGACTATTATTTTTCTTTATTTTCATATCTCTTATAAAACATGGAGGACATTTTTGATATTTAAAAATAGTAGAGTTAAGAAGAAACTTGAAATAGATGCCCTTTAACATACCTTCAAACTCTGAAATTCCTTGAGGTCACTGAAGATAAAAGCCTCCAATATTTTGTACATTTGCCACATTTCTAATATGTCTTTTAAAGAGCGAATAATAGAGCGATACCAGCAGACAAGAGGTTTAGGTCTGCCGAGCTAGAAATAGACCCACCTTCAAACACAGGGACCTTGCCGGTTATCTTTAAAGTTAAGGTTTCTACAAAAAGTGAGGTGCACACTTAGAGATAGGATTTACCTCTTTCAGTGTACCACATGATGTTATGTGATAATAGATTCCCAAATTCCTTTGTGACTTGAAGGGAGTTTTATGCCTTCTTGAATTAACATTTGTTTTCTCGTTGACATCATTTCTTACTACATGTCTGAAATTTAACCAAACTCTTCAATTTCTATAATTGGCCATGTGCTCTCTTTGCTAGAGGCTGTTCTTCATCTTGAAGCTACACCGGAAGTATTTCTCTCACCTTCTCTGAGGTGATGGAATAATTGCTTATTGGTCAGAATGACTGCTTATTCTTCAGGGAAGAAGAGGTTCAATGCAATCCAGCTGCTGGCAAGTGGCTGCGTGTTTCAGGGTACACTCCTGTGTCACTGCTCAAGTTGATCTCTGCAGTTCACAGACGTTAGGACTTGAGTGTAAATGTACTGTTTCTGGCAAGAAAGAGGCTGCATACAGCCTGGAACCCTCCAATCCAGCTATTCTGTTCATGGCCCTATTGCCCAAGTACATTTAGCAGTTGGGACAAGCCGGCGGCAGAGTATACACAAGACAAGTCACATTATCCTTTTGTTCTTGGGCTCTTCCCTACATTCAGTGCAGTGCACGTATTCTGGTGAGTTTTAACAGTAGGCACAAAGGTCTATATGTTTTATGCCTATTTCGAGAGTCCCTGGGTATGCTTCAAGAACGCCTTATCTTTAATCCTTTACAGCTTTTGTTTTGCTTTTGACCAAACCACTGTGACTATCCGTGGGTTCGTGTGTTGCCAATCAGCAGAATACTCCTATATTAAGTGAATGACTATGTGTAAAGTTCTTAGCTTACCTGCTGGGGAGATTCGTCCTAGCACTGTGCTATAAAGAAATTTGAAGTGGATGTGTAAGGCAGGGGTAGTTCATTTTTGGCTATTACCAACATATATGTTGGAAAAAGCCCAAATTATTTTCTTGTCTCTTGGTTCTGTGAATCCTCCTACCTTCCAGCATTCAATAGTTTATGATGAACTGAAGAAACAGTGATGTTTAAAGGCTGGTAGGATACACAAATGTGCATAAACCGGTTAGATCAGGTCACACAGTAAGTACTGGGACAAGGACGAGTGGGACAGAGAGAGCCTGAAGTGACTGGCACAAGGTGCCTGGTGCCTATCTACAGCACTTCCATGTGGCTCACCCACAAAGAGTCTTTCTGTATTTGGAGGTTTTATCTTCAGAAGTAGGATAAGAATGACACTAATGGAGAAATTTAACTCTTCTGAAACATTAAGGAAAGGGAGACTTTAGAAATCATTTAAAAGGAAAGAGATGAAATTGAAATGGTTGTAGTAGTTGGGAAGAAAATGATCGAACAACAGACTTTAGATGACAGCAAATGCAAGATACTGAGCAAAGGTGAACAGAGGCTCCTGAGAAAATAAGATGCAAAATGGAGAAAAGGGTGAAGGTGGAGAATCCTGATGCAGTGGAAGCAGAATGTCGACATCGCTATGGCTTTGGGATCCACAGAAGACCTCTGGAGCGTGGATGATAGTGACAGTTTTTAAGATGGTGTGCTTGCAGAGGGTAGTTTTGCAGTGGTTCTTACAAATTATAAGTGCAAGTGGTTGTAGTAAGACCTGTGAGCTTCACATGTAGTGGTAGGTGCTTTAGCTTTTGTTTGCTATCCTCAGCATTTTTTCTCAGCTACAAATGTAAAAGATGGAAGAGAAATTATCTAAACCTCTTTCAGTCTCAACAATTATGTGGTTATAATTGCAAATTATAATGATATGATCCTATGAATATCCAAACCAGGAATTCTCACCGTCTTATACTTAAGAAGCAGCATGGTGGGCAGTGGCATATAAAGTTTAAAATAAAACTTTTAGATATGCAAATGATTAGAAAGTAAAAATATAATGGAGAAGATGATTATATATTCATATAGAGTGAGAACAATATGAAATTAAAATTTTAAAATGATATAGTTAAGGTCAATAAGGCATTCCATTTGACCAGAAAAAGAGAAAAAAGTGAAAGATAGAAGATGGATTTTAATGATATCTGGATGCAATAGCCAGATTCATATGAAGAAATAAAGTTGCTTAAAATGGTAATTTAAGCATCTTAAGTTGGAGCCACATGAAACTTCATTTACAAATAAGTCATATGATGTGAAATTGAAAGGAAATTTGGAAGACTGGCAGAGTTGCAAAAGCAAAATCTCTAAACCAGGACCAAACCCGAAGTCAAGCATCTCTCGGCAATGGGGAGATTCAGCTAGTGCTATTGAACGTGTCAAGAATACCCTCAAGGAGCAGTTAGGTGTTGCTAATGTTGAAGCGACACTGAAAGACTGCTCTTTCACACTGAAGTCTACATTAGTGACATATATGACCAGAAGAGAGTAAAGTGACATTTCATGCAAATTTCTATGTTCAAATTTAGAATAGCACCCATCAAACCCTGCTTCTACTATTTCCAAAACTTCATACGTGAAGCCCGCTAATTATACTGTCACTGAACTAGCTTCAGTGTGATGAGAACCGTTCTTCAGCTTGTATCAAAGTGGCAGAGTGACAAGATACCCTTTGCCCAACATTATCCATCTTTCTTCATCTTTCTTATTAATAGCTTAGATCTACTGTTGTGTGAACAATATAGTGCGTGTGCATCAATTCAAGTTAGATAATACTGAATCAAGATGGTTCTAACATTGTTTTTGTTTTACAAATGTGAAACAATGGAACAGCAGACAACTATTACATGCAGACATTTCGGCTTTCATGGAAACAAGCTGGGTCCCACTATAAGCTACTTTCATTGGCAGAGTTGTCTTAAAAATATAGTCATATTGTCTGTGCATCCACTTTTTGTAATGACACAGCTTTCTTGTATTCAATCTATTGGTCCTGAGATGCATTCTCTAAGACGAAGGTTAGTGTGGAGCACAGAGTTATAGCTCTCTACTATAAAACTATAGTTTTGTCTAACTGGATCAAGTTCCAATTTCTATTATCCTCTTTGGGAACTGCAAAGAAGGCAGAAATGTGACATTTGTTAGATTTGTAAACTCTATAGAAATAAGCAGAATAGATTATCTAACAATTTTTTAGTCATTTGTGAAAACATGTGCCAATCATTCAGATATGCATTTATTTCTATATACAATTGAAGACCCCAGTTATTTACATCTGGATATATATAACCTACGTAAAATTTTTTCATAATGATCTAGTGTTTTTATCTGGCTCTTTTCTTTCTGCAAGTATGGTGTATTTTAAACTATCCCAAAGTGTCTTGTTACAATGTTTAGTTCTTTAATCTCTTGTCAAACTGAGGGTTAGTTTGACCCATATTAAATAAGGGTAGAAAAATAGAAAAGAAGAATTTGATGATAAACAGTGTTTAATTCCATTTTGGAAAAAACAATCAACTCTCTTTCTGTAGGATGAAGCTGAAAATGGCAAAGGCTCACACAAATATACAGTCTGTATCATTCTTGGGTTAATAAAAACAATTTATATGCAGGGCAGTGAACAAGAGGAAAGTTATAGAAAACATTTCTCACCCAAGGACAGTATACCAGATGTCCTAAGACTTATGGGAGCAATCAGAGGTGACCAAGTCTCTGTGGCGGGCCTTATTAAGTTAGACTGTGACCCAACACCTTCAACTTATTAAGCTGTCGAGAACTTCAGTGATTAAAACCAAAGAAAGGTCAGCTACAAACCTTCACAATGTCCCTGAAATGATATTTTCTTATAGGCATTAGACCCTTCTAGAGATACTTCTTTTCATCTAAAGGCTTTTAAAAATTAGGTGTTTGAACTGGATTTCAACAGAATTTGAGGATAATTTTAGTAGATGGAATTTCTTCAGATTACTTTCAAAATCTTAACTAACATCTAAAGATGATTTCTTACAAAGTAGTTGTACATAAGGTCAGAATTGAGACCAGGAGAGACTGATAGGGAGTCCTTTATGTGCTATGAGATCTTAGCTGGGAAATGAGAAAGAAATACAGCTAAAAATAGAGATGACAGGTATAAGTTTCCAAAATACTACAATTAATGAATGGAAAAGTAACACTTTTGAAGTTTAAGTGCTATGCCAAATCTCATCCTGAGCTCTAAATATTGCATACTTTTGATAAACTTTCCCTGTCCTGGACTCTTACTCCCATTCTCCAAATCTATCTATCTCTGTAGTTTGGTCATATATGAACCTCAGAATACACTCATATATAATTGTAGCTGTCCAGAGGTATCATTTATATATAAATGAATGCTACAGTTATGTATTTACATAAGATAATCCAAAAACCTTAACTTCCTATTATTTTAAAGTTTAAGCAGAAACTTTCAGGCTATCCACGGAAAGAAGTTCCTATTGCAGCTTGATTGCATGTGCTTAAGTGGAACTTCCACCACTAGGTTACAAAAGAGAAGAACTTGGAAGGATCATTCATTCCTACTAACCTTACCCCACACTTCGTGGTATTTTCTCTTACTTTCCCTTATGCAAACTCTTCAAGAGAAAACCTTTGCAATATGAGGCGCTTAAGAAAGAGTGTTAAAATTGCCTTGACATTGAAGAACCAACAGATCAGGCAATGTCTTCTGTGGGAGATTTGCAGAAAAGCCAGAGCAAAGGTTAGCAGCAACTTGTGTGATGAAACACTCACAGAGGGAGCCCTGCGGGTCTTCTTCTGAGGGCTGCTATCTTGTCATGGACGCACCTGGAGAGTGAGTGAATGGTGCTGGGGCTGAGCCTCCGCTGATACCGATCCTGGGAGAGGGGTTGGAAGAGCCAAATGGAGTCAGCCATGAAGCTTCCAGGAGAGAAAGGGCTGGAATTTGTTCCAATTCACCCCTCCTCCCTACTCTATAGTTTCAAAGGGCAAAGCAAAACTTAAATCTACAGAAAAGCTTAGATTTAGGCTATTTTTAGTAAGCAGACTTTCATTATATAAGTATAACATGAAAATGTGGGATCTGCCTAATGTTTTCATTAGAATATTCTTATACACTGCTCAGAATGAATCTAAGAACAATCTAGTGACCAAAATGGAACCATGCATTAGTAATTCACAAATTCATATTCTTGTTTCTTTTATTGCTCTTTCAATGAACCAATCCCTTGACAATAAATCAAAATTCAGACCATACTGGGCATCAAAATACCATGTATAATAATAAAAACAGAAATAACTTGATCTAGGGAGGGAATGGCTGAATATGTAATTGAATATCAGCCTATTTGGGAAACATTACATAAGCATTTGCTTGTTACTTTTTTGAAGAATAATATGTGATAAGATTATCCTAATTTAGTATTAAGCAAAAAAGAAAGCACCAAATCATTCATGACTTGTTACTATCAATTTCAAATATTTTTCAACACAACATATATGTTTAAATTAAAAGATTAAAACATTAAGGGTAAAAGTGTTGGTTGTATTGTGAATGAGCAATTTTATTACTTTATTTTTACCTCTCTAAATGCACTCAGGACTGATTGCTCTTATAACAAGAAGATGAAAAAGATAAAAAGTGACTTGTTTTAGGGAAAGATCCAAAACTATTTTTCCTGATTGTTAATGACATTAGTGATAACGTAGGCATAATAACATATTTTGTTGCAGCGTTTTGGAAAATATTTTTCAAAAATGAGTCCTTGGATTCAATCTGTAGTGGTAACCACAAAATCAAAACCAAAACAAAGCACATTGAATACTTTTATAACTTTTCCTTTTAACAGAAAATATTACTTTACTGGCATAACTTATTTTGTGTATGAGCTGTTACATATTATGACACTTTACTATAGTCTCTACACATTCTTCATATTCCATTTCTTATCAATGTTAAGTTGATATCTTTATTATATGTTTTAATAGGACAAAAAACTCAGAATTTTAGGATACAAATACAGTACGGCCTTGGTTCAGGAATGCTTCTGCCCATGAGCTATTCAGTTAACAAATACTATGGCTCAGCTAAATTTTGTTTCTTTTTACAGAAAACTCTGCATGGCTGATGAAGAGGACCATAGCCATCCTTGTCAGAACTGTAGAATCAATTGAGTGTGTGAACCAAGGCAGCACTGTACTTGAACATGAAGCTGTACAGGTTGCTGCATGTAAGAAAACTTCAGAGAGAGCACTGTCTTTGGAGGAAGACACAAATGCCAGATGACTTGTTACAGCTAGTTCCAATTTCTTGTACAAAATATTGGCTTTAAATGATATATTTTGGAGCATATTAATTCCCCACCAGCTCACTGTTTGGTTCCCCATAGTCTTTCTTTTCCTTTCATGATCAGTGTTCTGCTGTGCTGTGTTGCCTGACTGTTTTGACGTGGGGAGAGGACTCAGGCAGGCCGGTAACATAAATGCTTTTCGGGGCTCAGAAGCGAAATCTAACAGTGCATAGTGCATCTTAGCACAATGCTTCCATTTCTTTTGTCTTGCTTCTCACTTTTTCCTCACCTTTTCCAGAAGGGTTAGCACCTCTCTAACAGTGTGAACAACTTCATCTCTGTCTTTGTTTCACTTCTTAGAAGAATCACTTTTCAAAGACTTTCTGTTTGAGAGGATTTCTCTTCCCATTCTTGGCTTAGTATGGCTTTAGCCATTGGTCTTTTGATAAAAAAAAATGGCAATGAATTTCTCCTCACTATGTTTGGGAAATAAATGAAAAGAAAAAAGAAACATCTGCATAATTGAAGTCTATGTCTTCAGGAATCTAAAATTGTGGCAGAAAAGATTACTTTGTCAAAGAGCATTCTCAGGTTGTGGCAATGATCACAGGACTCTGTCAGGAAAGAGTCACCTCCTTGTGGCATACAGTAAGTAACATTACTCTTTCCTCCAACATCATTATGGTTAAAATTGCATAGCTCAGTGCAGCCAACATCAAAACTGTCATTTCTAACTTAGTGGATAATCTTACGAATATCCTCTCAAGCTCAGTGAACAACCAGATCCTTGATGATCAAATGTCAGATGAACCTTGATTCTGCTACGCTGGACTGTTTTATATCTTAAAATCTTGATCCCTCAGATAGATTTAGGAAAACCATGGAAAGTCAAGCAGAGGGGAATGAACAGGGAAAATAATCGGTATAAAAATTGAATTCAAAAATGAGAAAGAAAATAAAACGAGAAAGACCATGGACAGCGAAACTTGGAAGGACATCCTGATCTGGGGAAGATAAAATTGAAAACACCAGGTTTTATGCTAAAGTAATGTGAGAAGCTTAAACTGACTAGCATTTGGTTGCCGTCCACGTTCATGACTTTCTTCTTGGTGGAGAAGCATACTAATCAAACACTTGCATTTTTGCCTATTTAAAAAAAAAAACAATTACCATGTGTTTTTCTGCAGAAGAAAGAGAACAATATAAAAATTGTTTGGCTTAATGTAAAACTAGGTGAAAATATGGACAAGAGGGAAATCTTTTCAATGAAACAAACATTATGCAGACCAGCCAGCATATCCTGTTATAACATGTGTCTGTAGTTCTAACAGACAATTCTGGGGAGTTTTTGTAAACAAACATCTTGATAATTAAAATAATCGCTTTTACTGACTTTTAAAATTATAAAAATAATGTAATTTTTAGAGTATTCCATATGGAATATTTAAAACAGCTTATTCATAGAAACAGAATTTAAAGCAACACATCACAGTTAATTTGCTTTTTGTGCCCCGATATTTTTATGTGTATAGACACAGGTGGATACCTCCAAAAGTATTTTGTTCAATTTTATTATTGTTATCATTTTATTTTGCCAAATCTTTTAATATTCTTTGAAAACACAATTTTAAGGTCCTCATATTATTAATTTGTATGGTTACAGCATAGGCATTTAATCACTTGTTGATGGATATTTACATTATTTTCTATTTTTTCTGTTAGCAAAACAAGTACACTGAGGACTTTCTGCTCCCTGGAGTACCTGTGTCTGTATGTGTGTGTGTAAGTCTGGTATTTACTAAAAAACAGATTTGGTGTACCCGGAGCTGAAATGATACGACTTATTTTGTTACACATACCTAATGTTGTATCTATTAATATGCTTTTTAAATATTCCATATGGTCTACTATACTAAAAGTTACAGTATATAAGAACTCTTTATATGTTAAATAATAATTAAGCTAGATAGGGCAAAATTGCTTGCTTATTTTAGCATTCAGAGATTTAAAAAAACATAGCAACCATGGAAATGGAATATTTGTTTCTTTTTTAAATGTATTTTTAAAAATTATTTATTATTTATTTATTTATCACAAGGTCTTACTATACAGTTCAGACTCCTAGTGATGCTCCTTTCTCAGCCTCCTCAGTGCTGGGATTACAGGCATGTGCCGCCATGTCCAGTTGTAGTGACCAGCATGGCATGTGGTACCCGGGATCAAACCAGGACCCTTGTGCTTGCCATGCAGGCACCTAGACCACCGAACTATCTCTCCCGCCCCTATTTGCTTGTTTCTGACAGAATTTTTTAGCCTCTGACATGTATGAATATGGGATATAGAAGGGTAATATTGCAGTTAATGTGGTCAGATCAGTCAAGTTCTCTCATATATCAGATATTTGAAATATACACATAGTTTTATATTTTTCTTATTTACATGCTTCCCAGTTCTTGTCAATTTTTTTGTTTTGGGGCCGGAAAGATAGCTCAGTGGACTAAAGTGCTTACTTAGGCAAGCTTAGGCAAATGCAAGGACCGTGGTTCAATTCCCCACACCACATACCGTGACAGTCCCACCCCAGGGTGGGCTAAGCCTGCCTCAAAGTCTGGGTAAAGTGGCGCATGCCTGTCATCCCAGGGCTGGGAAGGCTGAAAGTAGGTGGATCACCAAGAGTCTGAGCTGCATAGTGAGACCCTACAAACAAATACATTAAAAAAAAAATGTTTTTGGATTTTGTACTTTTGTTATTCCTTTGGATGAGATCCCTGTTAGTGTCATGTTGCCTAACTGGTAAGAGCAAGTGACTCCTTTCATTGTGAACTCTATACCTTGAGCTATACTGTGAATGGTAGCATCCAGTGAATTGCCATATGGGTTACTCAAAACTACTTCTGTGCCCTCAAACGCTACCTGCCTAATGTAGCAGGGCCGTACTCACTGCCAGAGCATCAACATTAGTGAACCTGGTGCTTGCGGTAAAGCTTTGCCTTTCAAAAGTTATTTATGAAAGCTACAGTTGTAATTCAACAGCAGAGCACTTGTCTAACATGAGGTTTTGAATCTCATCCCCAGTACCACAAAAAAGTAAAGTATTTGTGCTCATAGGCATTTTATTTTCTGAAATCATACTAGACAACCTACCATTTACCAAACTTTAATTTATATCTTTGACGTCTAATTAAGGTTAATTAAGCTAGAAAGGATTTACATAGCTTCAAAATCCACTTCCTGTTATCCAAGTTGAATTATAACTTTAAAAATAATTTTTATGATAGATTTTGACTTTAAGGATTAAGAAACTTTTCATCGAGTCCCAATTCCAGCCCAGGACTGGTCAGTGTGCGGAGAGCTCCCTGCTACCCTGCTCCGGTGGGAGTACTCCCAGCCGAGGCGCAGCGTGGGCTGTACCCTCTCCCATCCCTTTCAGACGCCCCCCACCACTCCACCACTCCTCCCCGACCCCGCCCGCTGAGTAGGAGTTTCTGCCACGTTCCAGGAAACCTCAGTCCCAATTCCAGCCCAGGNCTGGTGAGTGTGCGGAGAGCTCCCTGCTACCCTGCGCCAGTGGGAGTACTCCCAGCCCAGGCGCAGCATGGGCCGCACCCTCTCCCATCCCCTTCAGACGCCCCCCACCACTCATCAGCACCTTCCCAATCCTGCCCACCTAGCAGGAATTCCTCTCTCCCCTACTCCACCTTGCTCCCTCCAGGCA
>NDGN011365255.1:0-10423 GCA_002564285.1 Tympanoctomys barrerae | reverse complement strand
TGCAATGTATTAATTATTGTAATTGTCCTACTAACCTGTTTTGAAACTGTCTCATTGCTATTTTCTTTATCAATAAAATTAATTAAAAATATAAATATGTTTCTAGGTGAGGGTAGATGAAGTTTCTCAGAGAGGCTCGCCAATGGGCATTTTAGATTTTAGTAACATTTTAACATATATATAAGAAAGGGTGAAAACCAAACATTGACTTTATTGGTTTGCATACTTTGGCAAATGTGTTAAGTTTTGCCTTCATTTCACTGATACTGTTGCTTTTAGGTAAAGTACAGTATTCGTAATAGTGTGAAACTAATAAAAATAAACTAAAGAATTGATTTACTCTTTATACATTGGTGAAATCACATGAATATGTGAATTTAATCGATCAAGGTGAAAACAATAAATCTTTTAAAGAACAAAATAGAGAATAGATAAAAGGCAAGAGGGAAATAGATGTTTTGCAGATGAAATGGAAAGACATAGGGGAGAGGAAGAGGACAGGAAAAGAGTCCAGGCACGTCACATACATGCTGCGAATCCGCGTGGTGAATGCTTCCACTGTGCCTGGCAACCGTGTGCTAACACGCATTTAAAGCAGTTAACAGTAAGCCAGAGAAAGAAGAGCTCAACTTACAGGAAACACTATTCAAATGGACTAGATGATCAGTGAAAACAGGAGAGATGTTTTTCAAGCGCTTACCAAATGAGGAAGAATTGTGTTCCTAACGTAGTGCAGGCTCCATTGGGTGAATCGCTGTAGAGAACCCATGGTGTGTGGCAGCTGCGGTGTTTGCCGTAAGCTGAACACAGTCCAAAGCTATCAGTGACCAAGCCAACCATTGGGCAGTGACATTATATGAAAGAAAATAAAATTCCAAGTTCATAAAGTTGGTGTCACTGCACCGTCTTCTAGTTCTCCTATGAAACATGCCACCAATATTTGCTAATGAGTTGTATTTGTTGAAACAAAATGGGTAGTATTTTCTTCTAGTTATAAGCTAAAGCTGATTCAATGGCACCTCTATAAATAATCTTGGCATTTACTTCCAAGCAATATTTTTCTTGAGTGAGAAAGAAAAGCTGCAGAGACAAGGGAGGGAGCTAGAATTGCCTCTACTTCTCAGTCTACCTCTAGATTATGTCATAGTGGGGGCACTCTATCTTATTTTATCATAAAGTCTCTTGCTTCTCTTGCTTCATTTGAAAATATGATATATTTCTATACATGTATTCCTAAAATTGATGGCACCTAAACCTCATGGTTGGGTGCTTTCAGATGGTCCTAAAATTGAGATGCTTTTCCAATGTATCATTTGAGTAGCTAAAATGTGAGGAGTTGAAAAGAACAAATCAGTCCCAGCTCTGGATCCCGCAAGGACTTCACAAGTCTTCCCAGTCTACAGAATTCAGTGCCCATCTTGTTGGTGACCAGGGCCTCAGGGTCTCAGTTCTTTGTTGATTTTGGAAATTCTCTATCTGGAGGACTGAGTGCCTCTGTTCTCCAGGTGCAATGAGGCCGCTGGTAGAAATAGACATTAACCTGTGGTGCAGATTCTAAACTTCTAGCTTCCCAGGGAGGGGCCGTGTCTTATTCAAAGAGGAATCACTGGTGCTGAAGAGAGTCTGGCCAACAGAAGGGATCAGTGAAGGTGTGATGAAGCTTTTGGACACATCGTGGTATCTGGAAGAAGCCTGAGCAGGGAATCTACAGACTTGTGTGCACCTACACAACCACTATTAGCATTTGACATCGGAGAAGTCACACCATTCTCTGGAAATCAATTTCAAACTCTCTAGATAGATAGTTAGATAGATAGATAGATAGATATAGATATAGATGTAGACACAGATATTAAATCACCTGAAATGCATGATTTCTTAAACATAAAAATGCTCTTGAATTTATGCTTATGCTTGTTGCTAGGTTACAACTACTCATAATTAAGAACTTACATAGAACTGAACCCACCTCACGTGTTAAGTGCTCTCCCTGTCGCAGACGCTTACCTGAGGATGTGGCACATGGGCGCTCTGCATCCTTCTGCTGCACAGGTGGCGATGGCCTTCACACTCCCGTCATATGCACAAGGGTCCCCTGAGATTTGAGCTGTCACTTTAAAGTAATGGTGTGATGGCGACTGTGCAGGCTTTTCAGTATTGGTTCTCAATCAGTTTTATTCATCAAAAACCGTGAATTTTGTTTAACAACTAATACAATATTTATTATTCGATATATAATCTCTATACTTGTATTCAAACATGTATAAGCTTCTATAGTTACTATTATCAGAGACTAATCCTACATTGGTAAGTGGTCATAGAACTGATTGAAAATAAGGGAAAATGAGGAAGAAGAAATGCAGGAAGTGAAGACATCAGCGCAATGTGACTTATCAGTTACTGATGAATTAGACTGAAACACTGTTTATTGCTGAAAACATCATCTTTAGGCATAAGCAAAATTTAAAATATGATTATATAGTTATTTGAAGCTTGTTTGCTTTCACTGACTTTAGCATGACTCTGATAGGAAAGGAATGCAATGTTTTAGCAACTTTTTAAGCAAAGTAAAACATTGGTTTAGGCCAAAACAAGAGTCCTCATCATTCCCATCCCCTATGAACTCTCCATTAAGCACAATTGGATAATAATGTCGTGTGACCACTGCTGTTCTCGTCGCCTCTGCTTCGCATCGAGATAGTACGTCTCATGATTACAAATGTGTTCATTTGAAATCAGCAATGCCTCCAAATTACTAAAACTAAGAGCGTCAAAGTTTACAGATCATTAATGTGACTTAAATTGATTTAGTGACTCAGACATTGCAATTACCCTCTACAGAAACCCTCAGCAGGGGACGCAAAAATATTGTAAAGTGTGGACTTGGAAGTGGAATCCAGTGCAGGTAATTTCTCCTTCCTTCTGTCCCTCGCTGCTTCCCTTCCTCCCTCCCTCCCTCCCTCTTTCCCTCCATCCTTCCCTCCTTCCCTGCCTTCCTCCCTCTTTATCTTCCTCCCTCTCTTCCTCCCTTTCTCCCTCCCTCCCTGTCTCCTTCCCTCCCTTCATTCCTTACCTCTCTATGCCTCTTTCTCTCCTTTTCTCTCTCCTCCCTCCTCCTTGGTTTCTTTCCATTTTTCAGCTGAACCTGGCTCAGCATTATTTTCACCAATAGACTGTTCTGGTTGAAACATTCGAAGAAATTAAAACAATATTTCTGGCTAGAGTTTTGTCTTAATACACGGACTTTTGTATAATAACCAACATTCCTTCTAATGACAAACATTCTGTATTAAATGTTTATTAAGTTACCTATAAGCTTTAAATCTTAACTTACGCATGTGAAATTGAAACAATACAAAGACAACAAAGGAATTTGGTTATGAAGATACTTTTTTAATTTGTAAGAACTGAAAACTGGCTGTTGTTTGAGTTAGAGGCAATTTTATTTACTATTGTATTATGTGAGTAAATTTAACGCATTGGTAATTTAGATACCTGGATTTCTCTGTGACTGTGGATTTGGCAAATTCCCGTTATATATATAAAAGCATCCTGCCGTGTTCCTGGCTTACGGAATCCAGCCTGTGTCTATAAACCTTTGCAAAGTTTTCTTGGTGTACCACAGGGGTTGAAAGAACTAAGCCGATAGAGTCGTTTTAAAAAGAAAAGGAAGAAAAATAGATTCTGTCATAATTACTATTCTATTCTAGTTCTGAGGGATGATGCTAACAACCAGCGCTGGCGTTGGAGATGAGCTGGGATATGTGTGGTTGTACTTGTGATGCACGCACACTTGTGTGTGCAACCCTTACATGTTAATAATATTTAATAATATTCTTAATGTGTAAAGGAAAAACACCATACAGTGATCTGAAGGAAAAACAGAGAAACCAGTGCTGCGTGAGTTAGTGCCTGTCCGCACCCTCACTGGTCTGGGACATCGTGGGCACACAGATCTATGACATAAAATGAGGCACCAGCAGCTCGTGCCCCTGAGATTCTCCAGGCAGCATTGGGAAGCAGCAGCTTCTGCTCCACTCTGCTGCTCTTCACTTTTTTTCTTTTTTGACAGAACCGGGCATTGAACTCAGACCCTTGCGCTTGCCAGGGAAGCGCTTATTCTACTGAGCCATCTCCCTGCCCCCCCCCTTTTTGGCAGGGAGGGGCGTGCTGCTCTTTTTCTCCTTCTCTTAAAATTCAAATACTAGAATGCACTTCAGTCTTATTCAGAACCCAACCTGAAAGGAGGAAACGCGAGGCAGCAACTTTCAAATGGTGGAAGGAGCGGACACCGAGTTCTGGATCCGAACGCTCTTTCTCTGCGCGCACGAGGCGGGGTGTGGAATGTGCTAGCCTTTCCTTAACTTGGGCTAAGGCTCTGAATGCCCTAAGCGTAATCCCTGGAGAGGGTGTTGCGCCGCACACTTCATGTGGTGCACTCGCATTCCATCCTCCTCTGCTAGCTAGCAATGAGCAGAGTTCCGAGCGCGCTCTAAACTGAGCGGAGATATGGGGAGAAAAATAAAACGTATTGGCCTCTGTCAGGGAGGACATAAAAGGGCTGTCGGGAAGGGAAACCGAACATTTGCAAAGTAGTCAGAGCGCTGCTTTCGGGCAGGAGACATATGTAGCGTATGGACGAAAGCGCTTTGCAGAGAAAGTAGGCTAGGTGCTAAGAGAAGTTACTGTATTTATTTCAGGAAGGCTCTCATCGTGCAAATCTGGTTTTGTATTTACTCCATTTGTTGAGAGGTCTCATTAAAATTGAAGGCCGATTCAAAGCTTATTTTGCTCAGGTGATGGGCTAAGAAACCAGTACTTCAGAGAGCAAGGAGAGAATGGCCCGCAGTAGCTAATGTAGAGCACAGCGGCGGGGGTTAGCTTGTCGGGCACCTTTGGCTGAGCTATCTACTTGGAAATACTCTGGAGCTCAATTAGACAATAATTAGTGTTCGAATCCCTTCTTGTATTGCTATTGATCCCCAAGGACACCTTGGAAGCAGGTAAAGGTCAGATTGCCTCCAGTCTTCAATCCCGGGGATCCCCTGATTTTTCCTTAGCTCATCATATAAGTGAGGCAAAAGTCCTGCAATCTATTTCCATTTTTCAAATGTGATGATGGAAAGAAATGTGTGTGTGTGTGTGTGTGTGTGTGTGTGTGTGTGTGTGTGAAGGAATGTGAGTTAGCAATGGCGTAAGTCAGCAGCTGATTTACTTATAGCTGTGCATGCATAAAATAACAGCACAGCTAGACTGAGAATCCCAGCGGTCCGGTTCCCCACAAATCATCCACTAATTAGTCCTCACTTTCCCCTCCTGACTTTTCTTGCTTGCTCTATATGTTTAGGAGAAAATCAGGAATTTGCAGGTGCTTCTTCCATTTTTCTGAGCGATTGTGACGTGAATGTTTCCTTATGTAAAGCCCTTCGAACAGTTCATAAGCAGTTTTTCACGTGTGGTCTGTTAGTGGCTTGGTTTAAGACCCAAAGATGTCTGCTAACATTATGTACTAACTTTTTCTATAAATATCTTCTATTCTCTGTTCTTCTTGTTATCTGTTTCTGGGTCTACAACTATGTATGTATCTCACCATTTCATGCCATCCTGAAGGTCTTTAAATCCTGATTCCTTTTTCCTTGTGTGTGGAGTATGTGTCTATGGATTGAATAATTTCTATTTAATTATCTTCCTGCATTGTGATGATAAGCAAAGCAGTGAAATTTTTATTTCAAATATTACATATTAAATCCAATATTTCCATTAATTTCTTTCTATAGTTTATATTTTTTCTCCTGGGTATGTCTTTTTATTTTTATGCACATATTTTTCTTTATATTGTTGAGCAAGCTTATAATAGATGTTTAAAATCTTTCTTTGATATTCAAATCATAGTCATATCAATGTTAGTCTTCACAATTTTTTTGTATTTTATTTATTTATTTATTTATTTATTTATTTTTTGCAGAACCAGGGAGTGAACTCAGACCTTTGCACTTGCCAGGGAAGTGCTTATTCTACTGAGCCATCTCCCCAGCCGCCCCTTTCTTCTGTATTTTAGAGAAGGCTCTACCAGGTATTCAGGATCTCACTGATAGAATACACTAGTAGTGATCCACCTGTTTACAGCCTCCCAAGAGCTGGGATCACAGGCATGTGCCACCACATCCAGTCTCAATTGCAGTCTCAGCTGGCCCTGGGAGATGAGGCCGGCACGGCAGGCCCAGGGATCGAACCCCTGGCCGCTGCGCCTGCTTGCAGGAGCTTTAATCCACTGAGTTATTTGGCCAGCCCTTTCACAATGTTGTCAGTTGAGAGCTGGAAACACTAGTTTGTTTTTTCGTATTGGAAGTAATTTTGAATTCTGTCTTAGACATTATAAGTGGTACTTTGTAGAGCTTAAGGGTTCTGTTATATCCCTCCAAAGAATGTTGATTTTTTTTCCTCTAGAGTGACAGTTTGAACTCAAAATGCAAGTCTGCCTTCTGTTGTGTCTGACAATTCAAATACCCTTTCAATTCTTTTATCATTAGTTAAACTGCAAAGTCAACTTTATGCATGTGTTGAAGTATCAGCAGAGACATGGGAAGATTCTATGCCGAGAGCTTGAGGCCTCCGCTCTTGGACCTTCTAGTTACTGGAATCGGTGCCTCCTCATTCCCCTTGTGGCGGTGAGAGAGATTCTCAGGCCATTGCCTCTGAGCTGTCAAGCAAACCAGTACAAATGAAGCACAGACGCATATTTTGAATCAAAATTTCAACCAGCTCTTTCAGCCTCAGCTGGAGTCTGTTCTCAGAGAGAAACTTCCCCAAAAGAAAAACAGCTCGTGGCCAGTCCCCTCTCGCACATTAACTCCTCCGAAGCATTTTCATGCTTACTCCCTCTGGAGTGACTTCCTGAGGTTCTGTTCTGTTTTGTTTTTGTTTTTTTTTTCTAGAACTTACAACTGTCTTGCCATTTCATTTTCTCTTTACCGCTCCCATTTGTGCGTGTCCTCTGTGCCGCATCCTTGTGCGTTTGTGCTGCCTACTTGGCTCCAAAGCATCTACCAAACAGGTGCTTGTTCCTTTCTCTGTTGACTCGTCCTGTAACTTCAATCACCTGGAAGTGGTCTATCCTTTTTCTCTGTTTTGGTATGTGTGCCTGTCCTTGTGACAGTAAGAGGATTATTTATTTTCTTCCTATATCAGTATCTGTCAGGAAAGGTCCCTTTTATTGTCTTTTGTTTTCATATTTTATTTAGCTATTTATTTTGCATTTTATTTAAAATATTGAATATATTTATTATCTTCTTAAAACATTCAGAGACATAAATAGGTTCCTACTTAAGTGTTATTGGTTACAGTAAGTCATTACAACCATTTTCATGTATTGAAATCTCTTATATCCTTCTATGATTAAAAATTCATCTCTCTGTATTCTGCTAAATCTTAGCTTATTTTAGTTTTTCCAGTTTACATTAAGTTAGTGGAGGTTCAGTTTAGGAACTTGCAATGATCACATTCCTGATGGGGAAGTTGTAACTATATATGATGTGTCTGGAGTTTTTCTTCCTATTCCTCTCCCCTTTCTTGAACCCTTCTTCTCCTCCATACTTAAAAAGATTTATTTCCATTTTATCCTTCTGCTCCCATTTTTTAAATCCTTAAAGAGGATACAGAACAGTAATATGACAGAAGAATATTAGAAATGATACAGAACTTCACTAAACCATATAATATGAATTTGACAGCGTTCCATGTATGGCATAGTGTTGTCTTCCTAATTGTTGTACAGATTACCAGGTATGGAATGCAAAACTGGAAAAAAGAAAACTGGAAAAAAGAAAAAGAAGTTATAAGAAATTAAGAAGAGAGAAAAAGGAAAAAAGAAGAAACAAACAAACAGAAATTAAGCACTAACTTCTCCTTTCCATAGACCAACAGAAATCCACAGTGCAGTTTGTAGTTTTACATTGTTATGAATGGCCTTTGACATTTACTATGCTTTCTTTCTTTTCTCCTTTTTAAATTAAATGTATTGATACACTTTTGATACACACAGTGATCCCATCCATCATCAGACATTTGTGCCTGTACATAATATTTCATGATTCTTCCTTTAACCCCATGTGCTCCCCTCCCTTGAGTCCCTCTTCCCCTCCTTATTTTCAAAAGTTTTGTTTCCATTAATTGTGTTGTTGTCCACAAAAATGTTGTTGATTTTTTAGTTTACTTTTGATAGGAGTAAAGCATGAAAATAGATCCAACAGCTGCAGGAAGACTAATCTTAGATTATCTGGAATTAGCAACAAGTCAGAAGACCTCGCTAATGGCAAGCAAAACCTGTTGAGAGAAAGAACAGTAGAAAACTTTCCAAAATAGTTAAAGAATTAAACATAGGGATAAAGGAGGCAGAAAACCAAATAGTCATGAGCAGAAAAGAACCTCTCATCACACACGTTACACATCGTCAGAATCCTAGGAGCATAGCACAGGATGGAATCTTAAAAGCTGTGAGAGAAATGTAATGAATCACTGAAAGAGGTAAACCCATTGGAATTCTAAAGGTAAACCCATTAGAATTAGAATTATGTCTCAAAACAAACCTTAAAGGCCAAAACTATCTTTCAAAATCGTTGGAAAAATGATGTATTTCCATGACAAAGAGCACTTTAAGAAATTCATGAACACCACACTCACACTATGAAAAATTTATAAGGATATCCTAGAAGAGACAATGAAGGTGAAACATCAAAAGGTCTCGCAGAAGGGACCCTACCTCAGGAAGGGAGGGCGCTGAGGCACAAAGGTGGGGAGGGAGGAGCAACCAGCGTCATGAAAATAAGGCGGCGACAGGACTAAGTTGGCGCCTTCAGTAATAACTAAATTGGAATGGTCTCAATTTTCCAATCCAAAGTTGCAGACTGGCAGAATGGATCAAACAACAAAATCCAGTGGTACGCTGTCTAGATGAAACACATTGAAACCAGAAAGAAATTCACACACTAAAAATTAAAGGGTGGAAAACAACATTGCTTGTAGTGGGAATCTGTAAAAGAGCAGGGGTAGTTATCTTAATTTCAGACACTGTAGGGAATATATCTGATATCTACAGAGTGTTCCACCCACCAGCAGAATAAATGTGTCCTCTTCAGCACCATATGAGGCTTTCCCCCCATGGACCACATATTAGCCATAAAGGATGTGCACTAGAATCAAAATTATGCCTTGTATGTTATCATATCATAGTGCCCAAAACTAGAATCAGTGGCTCAAGAAACCACAGAAATTATGCAAATACATGGAAATTAATCCATACCCTCTTGAATAATCAATGGCTCACAGAGGAAATCAAGGGAGAGATTAGAAAGTTCCCAGGTTCTAGTCCTACTAACACTGAATCTTCCATCTTAGACCAGGTTTTCTTCTCAGTACTTTTGGCTTCAAATTTGTAGTTTTTTAAAAATAACTTTTCTTCTTTCATGCATTATAAGCTCTCTTATATTTTAATTTTGCCCCTCTACTATAGCTATTTCTGTAAGGAATCTGGTCTCTTTTTGGTGGCTTGTGAGATCACGTCCAAGTACTAGCATCCACGGATACTACTATCATTCACTGAATTGCCGTGATATGTTGGAAGGAGTCTTGAAGGAGACAGCAGCAGAAATGTTGTCAGCTTGGGCTGAATAGGGTAGAGAGAAGGCAAACTGAAGGAAAGCTGCTCAACTCCCAGAG
The DNA here is from genome assembly GCA_002564285.1 of Tympanoctomys barrerae. NCBI lineage: Eukaryota > Metazoa > Chordata > Mammalia > Rodentia > Octodontidae > Tympanoctomys > Tympanoctomys barrerae. The sequence continues at coordinate 709 of NDGN011365255.1, read as the reverse complement.
TCACACTGGCAGGAAACAGGCTGAGAAACTACTTCTCCATGAACACAAACTCCTTCATGAAAATGGAGGACAAGTACGGAAGCAGAAACTTGAGGTGCAAAAGATCATCCCTTGCACTTGGAGACATTTGGCCATCCAAATTGCAAAGTATTTGGGGCATAGTGATACCATCTTTGGCTTACCTTCCCCCTTTGAAGGATAATACCTGTAAGCGTTATCTAATGCCTGCATAACCATTACATGCGGGGAGAAGATGACTTGCTTCTTGAGGCTCCCAGGTTCATAGATGGGCAGAAGTTTACACCAGAAGAATCTTACCCAACCTTTGCCCGCACCTGATCTAAATGATTGAAAGCAATGGTATTTTTAATTTGAGTTGATGAGACTTTTTAGGCTTGAAATAATGGACAAAGGATCAAAAGTTTTGGTGATCTTAGGATAGAGATAAATACATTCTTGGATGTGAATTTTTTGGGTGTAGACTCATACATCCAGGTGTTAATATCTGAAACCTCTGAATAATTATGGTACATGGTTAAAAAGAATTTTGTAGATATGGTTAAGTGAAAGACCTCGAGATGGAGAAATCACATCTGGGCTCCATGTAATCAAATGATTTTGTTTGTTTGTTTGTTTGTATTTAAGAAAGAGTCTACAGGGTGTTCAGGGTCTCACTACTAGATCGGACTCATAGTGATTCTCCTGTTTA
>NDGN011365242.1:0-14175 GCA_002564285.1 Tympanoctomys barrerae | reverse complement strand
TGGGGATTGAACTCAGGCCCTTGTGCTTGCCAGCGAAGTGCTTATTCCACTGAGCCATCTCCCTGGCTTCCTGTATTAAATTTTAACATAGTAGGAATTCAAAATATTTTTGGAAAATAGATAGATAAAAAGAGTGAGGATCTCGAGAGCACTGTTGGAGGTCTCACTCACACGCTGGGCTTGGGCTGGGTCTGGAGGATTCCTGAAGGCACGGTGGAAGTTCTCACTCACAAATCAGGCCTGGGCCTGGACTGCTTCTGAAGGGGTTTGGAGGGGTCCTGAGAGCACAACTCATAGTCTCACTCACATGCTGGGTTTGGGCTGGGCCAAGAGGGGTCCAGTGGGTGCATGGGAGCCTAAAAAAGTGAACAAATAAATTAAGGAGTTATATAGGAAATGTTGGGGTAAAAATAAAGGTTATCTTTATTATTGTACTTATAAAATTTCTCTTTCTGTCTCTCTTTGTTCTTTAAGTAAATGATTATGCATATTTCTTTTAAAAACTGCATCAGCAGCAATATAAATTATGAGATATATTTGGAGATAAAACAGGATTAACACATAGCTGAACCAATGTCTTCTGTGTTAGTTTCCAGGCTTGCAATGGCTAGAAAATAGCAGCTAATAATTGCTGATATCTGCTGTTGAAAGATTGCTATGCTCCAATAAAACATTAAGTCCTTCACATGTGCAAACTTATTTTATCCTCTTAATGACAGTGCAGGTTACAGTATTTTCTCCATTTTATGAATATAATCAGTGATGGAGTCAGAAATTAAATTTGGTTAGCCTTATTCCAGTGCTACACCATTAGTGTTTCTACCTTATATCCTTCTCCTGGACCACGCCCCTCTAGCACACTCCCAGGACTCCACCAAGTTCCCCAGCAGAGAGGCTTGTATTCTCAGTCTTTTTCTTTGCCACACATAGCATTCAGATGGCATGAATTACACAAATGCCGTTTTTAGTACGCCTACTTTTCTCAGAGTCTATTTGCTTTTCTCACCATAAATTCACTTCTCTTCTTGTCTGTATTATCTATCTGGACTTGACTACTTTGCTTATTTTTCTCATAACCTCAGTGACTCCATCACACTTGATCTTATGTGATGGTTTCCTCTGTAAATCCTTCAGTTTCGATTCTGCTTCTAACTCCCTTATTCTTTCAGGATTCGTGCTAGAGTCCTGTCAGATTCTATGACTCAGCTCAGAATTAGAGACTAAGGCAGGTCATAATTTCTCAGTGACACACATCATAATTCACATGTTCAACCTCAACCCATCACCCAACCATCTTAGTTTTGTGAAAATGTTGTTTACATATTCTCAGATCTAAGTGCTTGCTTGAAACGGTTTACTTAGAAAGGCTTATGAAAATGGCAGGCATCACATCTAATGTAAATACCATTACTAAGTATTTCTGATGAGCCACTTATCAATAAGACATGTCAGGCAGGGCTGGTGAGGTAGCTCAAGGTACTAAGCACCTGCTTTGGCAAGCTCAGGGGCCAAGGTTTGATCCCTGGTCCTGCACAGCACCAGTCCCACCCCTGGGGAGTACTGAGCTGGCAAATGTGTCTCATCCTGGTTGTGCACATCTGTAATCCCAGCACTGGGAAAGCTGAAAACAGGAGGATCACTAAGAGTCCAAACTGCATAGTGAGACCCTGTACCAAATACATAAATGAAGAAAAAAATTATAAGACATGTCAGACACATTGGATATTATAAGCACAGGCTTTCAAGGTCAGCATTACCATTATTTCTAATTCACGGATGGAAATACTCAGGCTTTTACTCCGATTCAAGGGTCCAAAGCAAAATATTAGAATAGATATTTAGACTCTCTATATTTTTACTTTGTTAACCAGAAGTTTCCTTCACATGTTTATTTTATTTAAAAATCTCTGCTCCTTTTTTACCTGACATAAATAGAACACTTGAAAGTCACCACTACTGTCAATATTAGAGACATGTCAAATGTTGTCACTTAGCCAGAAAGCTGCTTTGGAGTAACTGTAATATTATACAACATGACAAGCTCTCACCCACAGAGGCAACATTAAAGCCAGGGGCATGTGGCTTGTGCAAAACCCCAAAGCCATTAGCTGAAATCCCAGGACCAGAAGGCTGAAGATTTAACCACCCAATCCAATATGGTCTCAGCGCTGGGTAGCAGAGGCCCACTCCGCACGGGTAGGTTATTTTCATTCAAGGCGAAATGTGTGCTGACATTCAGCTTTCTGTTCTGGAGCTAGTTGGGCACATTATCTTCTCAGTGTGGATTGGATGAGGGAGGTGAGAAGCAAACAGCAAATTCTTGGCAGCCTAAGACAGGCAGGCAGCAGAGGAAGGGAGGAGAGCTGTCAGAGGACTACGCAGGAGTCATTTGACTTGGGGGATGTTCCTGCCATTTTTCTTTGGCCATCAGCCTGCTGTTTGAAAGCATCTCCTTGATGCATGAAGGGTGAGGGGGAATCACAAGAATGAAGAGCCTGGAAGAGGTCATCTAATTGCCTCTCCACCTTTATCCTGAGCATCACTTTGTCAGCCAGAATTTTGGCAGTTAAGATTCTTTCAGGAATAGAAGTCGCCAAATTATAGGGGAAAAAAAGATTCAATAGTGTAAGTGATGAAAAACAACTCATAATTCTACATATCTCAAAGGTCTCAAATTAGAATAGGTTTAAAGAATTGGTGACTACAATTATTTTTCTATACATCATTTTGTCTGTAGCATTGACTGATTTTCTTTGTATATGCCATATGGCATCTTCATGGCTCTTGGTTCAGGAAAAAAAAATAGACCCCTCTCAGTTGGTCTTCAAGAAAAGCACAGAAGAGAGCCTTCTAGAACTCCCAGCCCATTCTCCTCTGGCCTCATTTATTCATTTGGAATCATACACCTTTTCCCACTATGGCTCTGCTCTAGACTGGGTTGATTAACTTAAACTAATTAAGAAACGTCTTTGGAGCTAAGAATGAAGTCATCTCAATTTGCAACTAGAAGTGGGTGGACGGGTAGATTTCCATAAATGTTTTTGACTACCAGGGAAGGAGATAGATTCGGGGAGGCAACCACAGATCACTCGAGGCCCATGTGTCATTGCAGCTGGAGTGCTGTGCCTCTCCTCGAGCTTCTGCAGCTTTGCTCCCTCTGGCCCATCTCGGATACGACTCCAGATGACAAGATGAAATCTAAGCATCTCACTTGGTATATAAAACCTGCTGTAAACTGCTGAACTGTGTGAAGCTCTCTAAACTCTCCCAACCTTTTTCATTGTTCATCATTCTTAAAAGATAAGCACAAATACTTCCCCCCAGAGACCTGCCGGCAGTTTCTCCCTGCACTATGCATTGATAGTAATCTTGCTTTCCCCTCCATCATAGAAGTAGCCTACTCTATTGTTTTGCTTATTTTTCTATTCCCTCAACATTGCGATGTTCTTCAGAGAAAGAGCCACTTCTCTGTGTCTTCAGTACCTGTGACTGTAATGGCAAAATTTAGACATCAGGTGAAGGAAGTTGTGTGTTCATTGAGTGATTCCATTTACCAGGGAACTCTGCTCAGTGGTGTCATGTTCACAGTATGAACAGAAATCAAGGAGAACCCTGGTCTAGCTGGTCATAGAACCTGTTCATTTAAAGAATCCATGAAAGGAGCCAGGGAGATTACTCAGTGGCACAAGAAAGAACCTGCCTGGCAAGTGGAAGGTCCTAAATTCAATNAAAAAAAAAAAAAAAAAAAAGACAAAAACAAGCAAACAAAAAAAGCATCATAAAGAATCCATGAAAAAATGGGAGAAGAAATGTACGGTGTCTTCCAGCATCCAAGGAGGTAGAGTGAAAGAGCTTGGAACAGATGCTTCTAGATAGAATTCCTCTTTTTGTCTGAGCTGCGCCTGCATCGCATGTAAAATGAGGAGATATCCTCTGGTTGCCATTAAAACTATAATTATGTTGTTGCTGCATTGTGCCAAGTCTGTCTTCCTTGGTACTTTTAAGAGATGGAGGTGAAGTGAGGTGGGGCTAGGGATTTCTGGATACCAGTGGGGACAGAACCTGTGGCAGGTCTGTGGATAAGTGCAGTTGTGGTTCCCTTTGGGAAGTTGAGTATTTATCAGTGGATAATTCTAGAATACTCCTTAATTTTCTTGTTAAACCAACTATGGTTTCAACAGCATCATAATATGTGGGTATTTAGTATCCAGCAAAACCTTTCTTTGTTACTCTGGCAACATTTTATTTCAATTTACTGCCAAATAAACTAGCATCTAACATTAAACTAATAAGCAGTGTTAGAAAGTTCTAAGTGTGTAATTTGTGCCAGTATCAATGATAGTTTGATAAGTTATTAAATAAAAACTAGTTTATAGTTAAGAAAACAAATGAACAAGGCATATTTTGCTATTTAATAGCCTCTATTTGTTGATAATTATTAGTTATTATTATTATTATTAATTAGTATTGATTTTTTTGCTCACTTGCTAGTTCTCAGAATTCAGTATTCTGAACCCTTTCCCAGTTGTGAGTATAATTTTTTTAAATGTATTTAGTGCAGAGTCTACAGGGTCTCACTAAGCAGATCGGACTCACTGACCCTCCTGTTTTCAGCCTCCCAAGCACTGGGATTACAGGTGAGCCACCACACTCAGTCTCAATCCCCATCTCAGTGCACCCCAGCGGCAGAGCCAGCGTGGCATGCCAGGGATCAAACCCTGGTCCCTGCACCTGCCTAAGCAGGCACTTTAGTCTGCTGAGCTATCTGGCCGGCCCTATGAGTATAGATTCTTAACACTCATTCCACTGCAATTCATTGTAATTCAACAGAGATTAAGTTTTGATAAATGGACAAAGGATTTTAACAAATATCATGGCGATGAGGTCAAATTTCAGGGAGGAGTGAGTCCCTCTGTTCCTTCATCTTTCCTTTGCCTCACGCCATCCTGCACTCTTTATTATTTTAGAACAGAAAAAAAAGGTAAAAATAAATGAAATTCTCTAAAACTATAAATTTGAGCCTAGACTTTAATAAACTTAACATTAATAAAGAGTTTACATGATTAGAGGAAAGGCTTCTAATCAATCCAGACAGATAAGATCGCAGTCATAATTGCATTGGCTGTTATTATTTCCTTTTCATTTGCTGCACCAAATGGAAAATAAAGTCTTGAGATAGCTACGAATGGAAATGAAAATAATGGTTTTCAGTAATAATTTGATAGGAAGTAATTGGCCACCTGAAGGGAAAAACCCTCAACGTGGAAATAATTATAAATAATTGGTTACTACAAAATTGGACTATATTTGATACACACTCCATGAAATAAATACTCTTAACTAAAGATGTTAACAGGAGAATTGGAGGATATTAGCAACCATATAAAGTGGAGACAAAACATTTCATGGACAGCCTAGCTCTCCTCCCACTTTGACCCATGGATATAACTGATTTGGCTGGCAAAACTATTCAAATTATATTTTATAAATTATGATTATGTTTTTATTTTAAAGAGAAAAAAGAAAGACAAAGAATGAAACAGTTCTGCAACAGATTAGTACAACAGTAAAAATAATTGATACATAATTCTGGCTCATAGAAAAAGTTAAAGAAAGTTTTGTGAGCCTATTTTTTTAAAGTACTACTTCAAACTTCTTAACCCTAAATAGAGTCTAGGAGGCTTTGCACTTAGAAGGATCTTTCTCCTACCAGATGTTATCTTTTCACTCACCAGATGCTTGAGTTCTTTAACTTAATCTATTTTAACTCCATCTGTTTCAGGGAGTCCAGAAATTAGACTAGTTTCTGGAATGTTCTGAAACTAGACATTCCTGGAATGTTCTCCCTTGCTCTGTCCCACCCTAACCCTCTGCATGACAACTTCTTTCTCTTTCTCCATATCTCAGTTCCACTGGGTCTTCAGGGAAAGAGAGTGGCTAGTACTCTCTAGATGAAAATCAGTGCCATGGACCTCTTCTATTGTCTTTCAAGATCTTCCCAATGCATTGGTTTTTCTAGCTTAGTTATTGATTAACAGTGATCAAATACTGATTATTGTTATCATACTGGTTTCCCCCAAAGTGCAAGCTACATGAAGGTAAGGTTCTACTGGCTGTTTGTAATTCACTCCCAGCAGGAGACAGGGATTTTGCATGTTGCAGATATTTAAAAAGAAACCTGAGTTCAGGGTAGTATCCTTGCAATGATATTTCCATGCAGAACCTCAGGAAAACAGTTAGTGGAGAGCTGTGAGTGGCTCTAGATTGTAAGCAACATCCTCAGCAGCTGGAGCTGAGACATCATCCTCCTGGTCCAGAGGAAATGTTTTCAGACATTCTCCTTCCTCCAGTGCACCTGTGTTTTGTCATCTTCTCCTCAACCAGCTTGGGGTTCTGATCCAGTATTTGTCATGAACATTCTTCTTCATTTCTACAGAGTCATTTTCACATTTATAATACAGTGTATTTCCAAACAAGATGATAGCAAATTAACAACAGTTTTCATATTGTGTGTTGTTATTTTCAAAGTAGTGGTTCAGATTACTGGGCACAGGCAAGCAATACATTGCAACTCAAGGTTGCCCTCAGGTAAAATGACCCTTAGTTTTGTCTGTTGTGTAGTACTGGGGATGCAACACAGGGCCTTGAGCATGTTAGCCTAGTGGTCCACTACTGAGCGACATCCCTAGCTCACAGCCCACGTATTTTGGTACTTATTTCATGTGGCTTCGATATACCCATATTAACATCAACACCGATTCCAATATCACAGCAGAAAGAGAAGCACGATCACTAGCAACTTCTACAGGCATGCTTCCCAGCAAAAATGCACCATAAACTGCCTAGAAATTTTGAATTAATAAAACATTGAGTTGCTAAAATTATAATTTATAATTCTAATAATCTAGTAATTTCTCAATTGCTAGAATGATCATATTTCAAAGAAAATAGAAGGAACTAAAAAAATGAATGCATATTATATTCTAGACACTTTGTCAAATTCCCTAGTATTTTTAGCAGGTAATAGAACTAAAGAGATTGACTTTTTTTAGTATATCCTTTGTGCTAATTGTTTGAAATCAGTATTTTAGGACTTGCAGTACATCTGTGTGACCAGCCACATTCCAACTGTCCAATAGCTTCATATAGCTAGTGGTCGCTCTCTGGAGACAGGCAGTTCCATACTTCATGTGCAGGGTGTGCTATATCTGTGAGAGGACCGAGGCTATTCTAGACTTCTTGGTAGTGTATGCTGAGGGGAGGTGATTGGAAAATATGGCCTTTGGTGAGACAAATACTCATGACCATATTAGAGAATGACAGCCTGATAAATGGATCTGTCCTCATGAAGATAAAATATTGGGCAGATGAGAGAAAGCCTTGTGGTGGGCATCAGATGGGGGAAAGGAGGCACTGAGATGGGGGAAAGAGCTAGAAAACAGGACTGGGAGAGCCTCCCCCCTTTCCTTTTCTTTCCCAATCTCTTTACTTTACTCTCCTATTACTTCCCTTAAGGCACTTGCTACCACTCTCAACTAAACCCATCAGCATTCCCTGAAGTAACTTGGAACCCAAATTGTTTCTAGTATACATGAAAATAATTAAGAAACTTGCAGAGAAGCTCATATTGGAATGAAGAATTAGAAACATCAACTAAATACCCAAGAAAGAATTTAAACAAAAACTGATATGATTAGAACACTTTCAGAATAACACTTCAAAAATTAATCTTCGTGTACTTCTAAAGTTTTAAATGCTGCCAATTTCGGTGTGTGTGTGTGTGTGTGTGTGTACCTGTGTGCATGTGTGTGTGTATGTGCATGCATGCGTGTGTGTGTTTGTGTGTGCATGCACAACAATGACGTCATGGAAAAAAAACACCAGTGTTTTTGCCCTTAACAGTACAGTGTAACAGTGCATTGAACTAGAGCACAAGAAAAGTGAGAGAACAATCACTAACCATGACTACCCTGGCTGTTTATTTTTTATTTTTAGTTCAGTATGTGTCTGTAATGTGTGACAATTTCATTCATCTTGGATGACTGGTAACTATGCACAATGTATCTTAATCATTTTTACTACCCCCCCCCACTGTTGTTCTGCCTTTCCCAGAAGCCCTTCCATGTCTACCAAATCTCCAGCTTTCATTCCTATGGCTTACAGAAAAATTCTCTATTTTATTCAAATTCAGTAGGGAAACAAATGTCATCATCTTCTCTTGTTAATTGTCCAGAATCATCCTGGGCTGGCCTCCTTTAGGTGTATATTCTTTAGTATATTGAGCCAAGTTGTCCAAGTAGATGAAACAGCTATGGTAAGAGAGATGGTATAATCCCTCTGCTTGAGCTGTGGATAGCTAGATAATACTTAATGGCATTTTTAAGGCATTCCTTGTAATTGGGCAAGAAGGATGGCTTACTGCAAGGCTACGTGACTGCCTTTACAGTGCATAGTACTTGTTGAGAGAGTGTGGGTTAGGAGAGATTTACAGGATTCAAAGCTTGATTCCACCAAAAACCAGGTGAACATACTGAGGTTATTTGATCTCTCTACCAAGCTCTCATCTGTACAGTGCAGTTATGTTGACACATATCTCTTGGTGTTTTAAAGATTAACTGAAATAATACATAATAGTTATTTGACTACAACCTGGTGTATGGTCAAAACATATTAATATTTTTGTTCTCTCATTTATGCAGATACAACCACAGACTGGGCACACTATGTTCTTTTTTACTAATCTTTCCAGCAAGTACCAATGATGGGTATTATAATTCCTGAAAGTCCATGAACTAGTCAGTACTAACCAACAACTGCTTCTTAGCTGTATAATTAATAAATAAGAGGCAGGGTGGGATTCAAAATGAAAGGTGGCTGATTCCAAAGCATAGTCCTTCTGCTTTACCAGAATTCTTTATGTCCCAAGTATCCATATCAAGGAAAACAGGTGAGCGTTGAGAGTCAGAGTCCTGTGGGAGATTTTATTTCAGTGCTGTACGACAGATTATCCCAGAACACAGCCTCATGATCTTATTTGGTTTCCATGAAGCTGCATCTCTACCCCTGTGTCGTATTTATTTATATGCTTCAGGCTGCCAAAATGCAAGGCCTGCCACTGAGCACGGGCATTGTGTACTGGTGGGTCTCACCGCCGTCAAGTCATCACTGATGTGTTGAAAAGGTTTGTTCTGGTTTGCTTTGCAGAGAGTGAACTGATGCCTCTTTGGGCCAAAATCAGTTACACTGTTTGAATAAGAGGGATGTAGAACCCAATCAAAATGCTCAGGATTTTGCTTCAGGGACGGTAGTGATGGAAGAGACGGCAGCCCTCCAGTCACTCTCCACCTGCGCAGCAGCCTTGAAATACCTTGTGTGGCTCTGCAGATTGACCAGACTTCTCTTGCATTTGCAAAATATTTTTCATCATACTTTGACTTTTTAAAAAGAGGTCCAAGCTTTGCAATGTTACTTCAAAGATAGACTTTGTCTTTGGAGCTTTGGGGGAGAAGAAACCCCCCACACACCTGGGTAGATAAGGGTGAATGTATCACATTTAAGGTCAGAGCCATTATAAACGTTGGTGCTGCTAAGTTCTGAAAAATCAGGGTTGGAAGGGAATGCCTCCTATGCTGATTGCAGTGTAACTGGTGCAGCTAAATAGGCTCCAGACACCACTAGAATAGCAGATCTCTGAGTGTGACTACAGAGGAATATATAAGAAAGAAAAAGACAGATGGTGTACTTAGGTGCACTTAAATCTGATTGCATGAGTTGATAATGAATGTTTAAATATGGCACTCCCATAAAATCAGATACCTGTAGACAATACTGGAATAACTGCAGACTTGCTGAGGGAAACAAACGAAGTTGTGGATTCTAATTTTTGTTTTTGTCATCATAATGATTGTCTATTTACTTGCATGAGAATTTTCATAACTTTCCCAGAGCCTAATCATAAAACATAAAACACAATCAGTGACACAGAAAATAAATTCTTAGGAATGAAGGGAGACTTAATGATTATTTCGGAGCTGTGCATGCTCATGGCCAGACAGGTATGAAGACAAAGGCCAGAGAGCCCGGAGGATTAAAACCTCTATTACTTGTCCTCTTGCCAGTCATTACTCCACTACTAAGCAACATGTTCCATCTACAAGATGATTATATCAAAAATGACAAACTGGCCAAGAATTGCATACAAAACCACAGCCAAAACTATTCAAGAAGGGATGTTTTCTAACGGCCACATTAAGTACATTAGTTTATATGTTTGATTGGCTCCAAACTAGATGAGATGAAATTATTCAAAACCTTAGTAAATATTAAATTTCCCAGTGGTAAACATGCAGTCATGTCTTTCTAAGGGGCTCCAGATTTAATATTTTTTCTTGTGGAGACTGTCCATATAGCCCTCCAGCTGGATTATCAAAATTCCGTGAAGTAACATGTCACTCCCCCGCCTTAGGTATCAAGGAAAAAACAAGGTAGTGGGGTCCTCAGGAAGGATAGCTACTCCATGTGCACATGCCCTCCTAGAGGGAGGGAATCCAGATCTGCAGTGCATGCTCCGAATGGAGTACACATCCATCAGTAGCTGTAAATAAATTGGACCTGGCACTGTAAGTGCCTTAAATGTCAGAAGTTAAGCCTTAAATCACATCCTATTCTTAAAGGAAGCTGGTGAGCCTCCCATCAGAGAGACTGGTAGCATAATCAGGATGAGTAATGCTGTGAATTCTGAAGGGATGTCCCAGTTCCAGTAGGAAAGAGTCCCAGACGCAAGGAGCACTACAGTGCACACGTCACTTACCATCTGGGTGGTGGAAGATAGACATACTTTAAAAATCCGAGAGTGTGGACATGTAGCGGAAACACGCTGTGTGGGGGCGGGAACATCCAGTCACCATCTCCAAAGAAGATCCATGTCACGTTGCCAAAATGGCAGCTCTGGTTAGAAAACAGATTTTGAAAACCAGCTTCAAAAAATTCCCCACAAAAGTACCAGTGGCGTTCTTCACAGAGGAAGAAAAGAATCATAAAGTTAATATGGAAACACAAGGGAATGAGAATAATAAAAACAATCTAAGCAAAAGAGCAATGCTGGACATACAATGATATCTGGTTTCAAAATCTATAACAGAGCCATGCTCATAATATAAACACACATGTGAGAACAGAGGGCACATTGATAAAATCTTTAGTTACAGTAGCCTGCAAGGAACCAGAAATCATAGGTCAAAAAAAAGACATCCTCCTCAACATATGGTGTTGGGGAAAACTGGCTGTCCATCTGAAAAAAAAGATTGAAACTAGATTTTTATCCCTCCCTCTATAAAATAACTCAAAAAGAACCAAGAACCCTAATACAAAACCTGCCAATTTACACTCTTGAAAGAAAACACAGGAGAAACATTTCAAGATATAGGCACAGGCAATGACTTCCTTAGTGGTAAGTATCCCAATAATTTAAGAAAAATAGTAAAAATTGATAACCTGGAATGCATCAGGGAAAAGCTTCTGTACAAGAAGCAATAGAATAGAGAAACACGTGGAGAAAATTTTTGCTAGCTGCTCTTCCAACAAAGGACTAGTATCCAGAATATACAAAGAACTTAAAAAAAAAAAAGAAGAAGAAAAAAGAAAAGAAAAGAAAAACCCCAAATAATCCAATGAAAATAGGTTCATGAATTGAACAGGCATTTAAGAAAAGCAATACAAATGGCTACTAATTACAATGCAGAGAATTCCTCTTTAGCCATTAAAAAATACAAGTAAGAAATGCATTGAGAGTCCATTTTACCCCAGTGAGAATAGCTATCATGAAGTATGAAATAATGAAGTATACTTTGGTGAGGTGAGGTTATAGGAAAATAAACACACTTTTGGTGAAAATATAAATTAGCATGAAAACAAAAATACAAAACAAAAGGGGGCTGGGGAGATAGCTCAGTGGAGTAAGTGATTGTCTGGCAAGTGCAAGGTCCTGAGTTCAATTCATGGTACCACCAAACTCCCCCCAAAACAAAAAAAAAACCCCAAAACTTCAAAATATAACTACCATATGATCCAGCTGTATCACTCTCTTGAAGGAATTAAAGTCAAGGTACTGCAGGATTACCTGCATACTCATAATTATTGAAGCATAAATCATAATGGCCAAGATGTGGAACCAGCCTTGGTCCCCATCCCTGGGTAAGCAGATCAAGAAAATGTCAAATATACACACAAAGCCGAGTATTCTTGAGCCAAAACGATGAGCAAAATGATACCATTTGGAGAAAAATGAATGGAACTGGAGATCAAGAGATTAAGGTAGTAAGGTGGGCACAGAATAGCAAGTATTGTGTCCTCCCCTCACATCCAGCATCTGAGAGGAAAGAGGACATGCAAGTAGAAGGAACCCACTAGAGGAAGGGGAAAGGCAAGGAAAGGAGAGATGGAGAGAATCAAAGTAGAGATGGAGAAAATCAAAGCAGGTTGTAGACATGCAGGACAATTCTAAATTAAAACCCTTTATTCTGTGCAATTGATATACTCTAATAAAAGGAATATTAGAAGGACAACACCACATATAATGTAAAATGACTTTATAATTGTGGTTATGTAGACATAACTACAAAATTACTTATTTCCCACATGGATAAATACCTATAGTAAGAAACATTTATGAATAGATATGTATGGTACAAACATCGTTTCTCTATTTTCCAAAGATTTTTTCTTTTCCTGAATTGATCTAATTAGCAAAATAACCATTAATAATTGGCAAGTGTAACATAAATATTATACAAATTGTGTAGATTCATCATAGACAGGACATAGGAAGGGATGTCATCAACAAAAGAGAAATGTTGACAATTTTCTACAAGCCAGACGAAGCATAAAAGTCAAATGAATTAGAGAAAATGGCACTGAGAAAAATCATAGTGGTGGAGGAAACTGGCGTTCCAGCCAATGCAGGGCTGTAGAAGGCTAAAGTTTGAATTACGGTGTCAAACTGACATGTGCAGTCAGCGGGCGAGGGCGTAGGAAGCACGAGGGCGTGGCTACAGTGGAGTTGGCCCAATTACACTCACTGTATAGTAGAGCTGAGCCTTCTTGAACCCACGGCTCTACATCGAAACAGAAGTCCCTTTTGGCATGAGTGATCCGCCCTGAACACCGAATTCTACCAGCCCCTCCCCACCTTCAGAGATGGAGCTGGCCCTGGCAACAATCTAATCAGGAAAATGACAGAAAAAAAAAAAAAAAAGATTTTCTTCCATGAGAAAGTAGGCACAAGCTACAGACACTAAATTGTGAAAAACAGAATTTTAAAATTGACATAAAAGTGTGGATTTCTTTTTTTTTAAAAAAAACAAATCAAATAACCAAATAGGACTCCTAAAATAAGAAAAATAATCTAAACACCATTGAAGGCACAGGAAAAATTGAGATCGTATCCTGCTATACCAAGCTATCTTCTCACCCCAAAAGGAATAAACCCAAGTAGTTTTACTAGTGAAAGCGATCAACATGCTATAAACAAGTAAACCCCTGATTCATGTAAGAACTTTCCCAGATCTTCGGATAAAATGCAAAGATTCTCAATTCATTCCATAAAGTTTATGGCATCACTAGAAAAGGAGAGTTTTTTTTATTTTTTATTTTATTTTTTGTTGATTTTATTGAGAAAGAAATAGCAATGAGACAATTTCAAAACAGCCTAGTAGGACATTTACAACAATTACTACATTGCATATTGTCTTTGTAGTAGTTATTCACAGCACAAGATGCAGGCATGGCATCTTGTCTAAACACTTTTAGTATAAATCTTTCTTCTCATTGAACTAAGAGAAAGTAGCTATATATCTATCCTTTTTTTATATACTGATATATATGTATATTTTTTCACTACTAAACATATATGGACCTTCATTTATATCCCCCGTTTTTGTTTAGTTTTGTCAGAGATGGATATTTCAATGCCATTCAAATACTGTAGGTGTGTGAATTCAGCAAAATAATCCAATATAGTCCAATAATCCATAATAGTAATGAGTTATCAGCAGAACTGGCAATTGTCTGAAGTTGTTGAATTAAGCCTTTTATGGATCAATATATTACTATGGCTTTACTTTTTATACCTCATGTTTATACTTTTCTGCTGGATGGTTAAGACTAAGATAAAGCAAG
>NDGN011365159.1:0-11043 GCA_002564285.1 Tympanoctomys barrerae | reverse complement strand
ATATATATATATATATATCATATATATATGATATATATATATCATATATATGAATAAAATGATACTAAGATCATTATACTACTAATTTCTCTTAGTTCACTGAAATTAAAGGTTTGTACTAACATTGTTTAGACAATTAAGTGCCTATATCTGAGTAACTAATTTAAAGATAACAATACACAATATATTAACCATTGTTACTTTCCTATTGTTTTGAAATTTTATTTTACTTTAAAAAAATACAATAAACAACAAGAACAACAAAAATAACCTGCTAATAAAGAAAAGCCCAGGCCACAACAGATTCACTGCTCATTTCTAAAAGAAATTTCAAGAAGATCTAATGCCACTACTTTTCAAACTCTTTAATGAAGTTGAAAGAGAAGCAATACTTCCAAACTGGAAATAAGCATTGCTTTGATACAAAAACCAGACAAGGATTCAACCAAAAAAAGAGAACGTTAGGCCAATCTCTCTAATGAACATAGATGCCAAAATTCTCAATAAGATACTGGCAAACAGAATGGAGCAAATCATCAAGACGAGTGTACACCATGACCAAGTGGGATCCATTCCATTGATACAGGGATGGTTCAACATACGCAAGTCAATAAATGTAATATATATTTAGCCAAGAATAAATATTCTTTTATTATTATAAGAACTGCATTTTTCAAAAACATTCATTCTCATTTAAACCTATCAAAAGAAGTGATGCATGTTTTTTATGTATTCAGTGCAGGGTCTACAGGGTCTCACTACATAGATCAGACTTGGAGTGGTCCTTCCTGTTTTTCAGCCTCCCAAGTGCTGGGATTACAGCCGAGTGCCACCATGCCCAGTCTCAGTCACCAGCTCAGTGCACCCCAGGGGCGGGGCCAGCAGGGCATTCCAGGGACTGAACCCTGGCTCCTGCATCTGCTAAGCAGGTAATTTAATCTGCTGTGCTATCTAGCTGGCTCAGAGATAAATCTTAAAAACAAGGGGTTTTTTTGTTTGTTTGTTTTGTTTTGTTTGTTTGTTTTGCTGTTTGGGTGCTAGGGATTGAAACTCAAGATTTTTAAATTTTTTTATTTGTTTTGAGACAGGGTCTTGATAAGTCACTAAATTGGCTAGGTTGAGCTGAATTATTAATCAATTGTCCTGTCTCAGCTTCCCAGAGTGCTGGAATTACAGCCATGCACTTCCACAGCCATCTAAAAAAATTATTAAACAAAATATTGCTTTGAAAATTGTTTAGCATGTCTACCAATGTTGTACCTTTTATGTTAAAGAAAGAAAATTTTCTTCCCTTATTAAAAAACTTGGTTTTTATTAGCTCTCTCAACTTTTGTTTTTTATTATTTTCCCAAGCAATCAGGTGGCAAAATAAGCTGGCATATTGCCCTGTACTTATTGGAATCATTCTCCGTGTCAAACCCTAGAATAGCCCAGCATTCTGTACCTGAGTTTCCCTCCTGAGAGGTTTAGGTGAGACTCTATTATTTCCCAGGGAATGAAGGCCCATCAGCAAAGGTAGATCTCAGCACTGCCGAAAGAGGAGCATCAGCCTTTTGTCCGGCCTTTGTGTGTTGAGTGCATGCAGTGATGCTGACAGTGACAGAGCTCTGAAACCTGCCAAGCCATTGCAGAGGGATGGTCAGCTAGAGATGGAATTTAGAACTGCTGTCCATCCGCTCACCTCTTGGGGCTCAAACCTCCACCTCCTACCACCAGCAGGGGTTTGTGCATCCTTTGGGCATCTCCACTCAATCCTGCAGCCTGCTCCAGGGTCCACCTTCCCTAAACTCTGTACCCTAGGCTCCAGTGCAAAACATGCAGGAGCTCTAGGATGCTCCTCCAGTGACACCCCATCGCAAGTCCCCTGCCTCTGGTAACAGCTTCTCAATCTCATCTCTTGCCCCTGCTGGCTCCTGTCCACCCAACTCTTGCCAGGTTTTCAAAATGGCCCTCAGATCTGTCCCTGTTCTTCTCCACTGTCATTCACAGTGATTTTATTTCTTTTCTAAATACTTAGACTCTGAAGTTATTTGTGGACTTCACACACTCAGACTGAATCCTGGTGTGTGCAGAGGGACTACCTTATTAGTAACTGGGAGTGGCCCAAAAGATGGAGCAGAGTTTAGACAGCCTCCAATGCAGCACCTCTGCACACAGACAAACCTTTTCCCCTTGGCCTCCTCTCCCGAACATTGACTGACTCCAGGCAGCCTTCAAAATACAGCTGCTTCACCTCTGAGTTGCCCTTATAACTGTGTGGTTTTTGGAGGAAGACCCCCCTCCCATCTTGCTCTGCCAACAGGATGAGAATCTAATGTCTCCAGGAAAAAGAACAGAAAATCATTTTGCTGCTCCATCTGAATGAGATTTCCCAGTCCAGATTAATCCCATGGGCCCTTCTACTGGCAGAACCACTCAAAGCCAGAGAGACCTGTGTTAGCTTCACAGGGCAACTTGTTAGAAGCACAGATTCAGCCAGGCTTGCACTCTGAGAGGCTGAGGCAGGAGGATCTCAAGTTTAAGTCCAATCTGGACAACCTGTCCCAGATCCTGTCTCAATATTTAAAAAATAAATTCAAAAGGGCTGAAGATACACTCCAGTTCAATGCAAAAGCGCTGGGTTCTATCCCCAGAACCACGTGGTGGTGGTAACACACTTTCTCAGTTGCTAAGTCATTCCTGTCTCAGTTTGTTTGTCTTTTAAGCACCCAAACCCCCCACATTGGTCAAAAAAAGAGGCATGGAGACTGAAGGGCCCATCTTGCTCCAGATCCACACAGAGGCAGATAGCTTCCGGTGATCACCCGAAACTCCATCTCTTAAAAAGCAACTGACTGCTGTTGAGTTTCCTTGAAGGATACGTGGGAAAAGGTTTGTGTGGCTGTGAGACCCCAGCTGGGGCTGACCTCTGCGACCTGGGGCTGGGACCCAGTTGGGCAGTGCTCAGAGGGGTCGTTAGGCAGCTTTTATCTTTCTCATCCAGCAAGAGTGCACAGGTACACTTCGTGTGGGTCACTACAAGGGACCCCCGATTTGGTAGGAGGGGAAAAAGTCACAGAAGCAACTTTTGAAGAAAAGAAAAAAGAAAAAGAAAACAGTCAAAGCTCTATCTCCCCAAAGGGAAAGGAACTGCGCTGTTTGCCCCGTGTCACTGAGCAACACCCGGGCGACGGGGCAGTCCTCTGCGGTTTTCTCGCTTGTCCCGGCGTGGGTGCACTTCCACCC
Organism: Tympanoctomys barrerae; assembly: GCA_002564285.1. NCBI lineage: Eukaryota > Metazoa > Chordata > Mammalia > Rodentia > Octodontidae > Tympanoctomys > Tympanoctomys barrerae. The sequence goes on along the minus strand of NDGN011365159.1, from coordinate 7,818 downwards.
TCCAACGCTCTGGCGCCCCTGCCTCCCCCTATCGGCTGGGCGGTCCCGTGGCGCTGTTCCCGGGGCGCGGTAGGGGTCGCTGCACCGCGCGGCGCTCGCCCGCGCTGGATAACGGGGCCGGGCTGCAGGAGAAAGGAAACCTGTCCCGGAGGCGGCGGCGGCGGCGCGGAGCAGAGTCGCTGTGCTCGGCGTCTGCGCGCGGGGACAGCGGGCCCGGCGAGGCAGCACGGTCCCGGCGTGGACGGCAGCGCGATCGGAGCGCGCCGGCGGGGCGCGGAGCCCTCCAGCCTGGCTAGCGAGGGAAGCCGCGGGGGGCGCGCCCCTGGAGGGCCCCAGGAGCCGCGCAGGATGCCGCACGAAGAGCCGCCGTCGCTGCAGCGACCCCGCTACGGCTGTAAGTGCCCAGGGGCCCGTGCTGTCGGCGAATATGGGGAAGCCCCCTCCCCAGGAGCGAGTTGGGGAGGCCGAGGGCGCGGGGGCGAGCGGGGCGGGGAGCGGGAAGGCAGTGGTGGCGGCTACACCGTGGCTGGCGAAGTTGGGGGCTGGAGTTGCAGAGGGCAGAGCGCGGCGTCTTCCCGCGCTTCTCTGTAAACCGCGAGTCCATTGCGGGCAGCCGGGACCCGTGCTCCCCAGCGGGCGCGGAGTCCTGGTTGGACCCGGCTGGGAGTTGAGGGGTATCAGGTGAGGAGCCTGCGGAGCTCTGGTCGCTGCCCGCTCGGGCCAGGGGGTGGCGTCTGGGACCCGGTGCATCCGAAACCGGAGGGGCGGAAAGTTTGTTTGCTGTGGCTACAGGTGGGCACCTTCAGTGGGTTGCCAGCGCACACACACAGCTAGTGTCGAAGGTCGATGTACCGGAAGGGCGGGCGTCTCCTCCTGTCCTGTTCTCAGGCCTTCACCTGGCCGGCCCGAGCCAGTTCAGGTCCCACAGGTGTGCGTCTCTTCCTGCCCCAACCGAAAAAGGACACCTCCCGCCCCCACCCCCACTCCGTGTGTGGTGAGAGGCCCTGTGGCCCGCGTGACCTGGACGGGATGGTGCCAGTTACCCCGCCAGGGGCTGCCCCCAGAGGGAGGTTGCTTTGGCTGATCGCGAGTGGATGGAGCCGGAGATTAGCACAACCACGTGGCTTCATGTGCAGAGTTCAGAGTCCTAAACATGTGCCAGGAAGTATTTCCTTTAAAACAAACAGAAAGCTGGCCCTCTTTCTGTAGGCTTGGTCCTGTCCCCGAACCCATAGTGCAGGATCACAGGTTAATCTTCTGCATAGGCTGGCCTTGGGGACAGAGGTGCGGAGGTTTGGTTTAAAGCGATGATACCTGCAGGTGTGTGTGTGTGTGTGTGTGTGTGTGTGTGTGTGTTGCAATTCTTGGCAGGGCCAAGAACTACATTTGAAAAAAGGAGTGATCGACTTGTGTGCCCCCTCCCCTCCCCCAACTAGGGATGGAGTGTCGGGTGGAAGTTAGTTTTGCCCACGTGACCATTCCCGGTCAGGCAGCGAGGAGGGGCCAGCTACAGCCTTACAGTCTCTTGCTCTAAGTAAGCTCACTAGGCAGCGGTTGACCAGGACTTCGGGTTTTGCAGCTTCAGTTTGTAGTTTGGTAAACCACACAGATAGCAGAGGTCCCGGAGCGCAGGGAGGAGCCAGGGCTCCTCTGGCGGTTGCAGTGTTACCCTCAGCTGGGTGGAAGTCCTTTAGTGTGACAAGCTGTCAGAACACATGGTCTCTTCTCTGCACAAATTGATGACCACAAAGGCTGGAAACTGGGCAAATAAAACATTAAAAAAATATATGGTTTGTTGCTACGGAATGGTTGGCGTGATTAGCAAAGCAGAGTGAAAGCTTGCAGTGACACCAACGGGTGCTTCCATGAACGTTGCATTTCCCTCAGTCCTGAGGTATGGCTTGGTTTTTATGGAGTCAACCTGTGGCTGCAGTTCTGCGCAGTCTAGAAGAAGAAACCAAAGAGGTGAACATCCGAAAAGCCCAAAGCCTGCTGCACAGGGGAAATCTGCACAGGTCTCTCCTGGCCAGTCTAGGGTGCAGGATGGCCGCCCTCAGGGGAGCATTTCCCTTCCCTCTCTCATCAAGGGCTGGCATTCATCCGCTCTTTCACCTCATCAGACAGGGAAAGTATGCGTTTAGGTTTCCAGGCCCCGTCACTACGGTGAAATATGAAGACCTAAATACAATGGCCTGTTATGCTGTGAGAATGAGCATTCTTAGCATTTGGATGTCAGGTTTGAGAATGCTGTATGTTCACAGTGCACTTAAAAATGATCTCTCACAAAATAACCATAGTGTTCACTGACCGCTGCTAGCCCGGAGCTGTCACACTGAAGGGGCGGTGTGAGATGTCATACTTTTCCTGCTTGTTGGTGGCCTGCTGGGTCTCTTGTCCACGTGACACTGGGACCAGTGTTGGCCACCCTTGGCAGGCCAGGACAGAAGGGTGACAGTGAGTGTCCTTGCCTTGTTACATCACAGGAGGTGTGGTTTTCCTTGTTTATTAGTTTGGTCAGTAAGTGCAGGTTCAGCAAAACCTCTGACTGTATCAAAGAAGCTTTAGTCCCAATACTTGCAGCACTGAAACACTGTCATTTCAGTGCCACTTGCTGAGTGTTCTGAGCATGTTTGAGACTGAGCTTTTAAAACAACCTTTTGGTGGTTTAAATTAAGCTATTATACTTGTTCTTGGGTAGGCTCTGGTCCTGGCCTCTAGCTTCCTGAATGATCTTGAAATTCACTGATTCTTATATGAAATAACTGAATTCACGTGGCTCGGGCTGTTTGGATTGCTCCTCTCCCTGCCAGGCTGCAAGTCCTGTAAAATACCACATAGGAAGTTGTGCTTGGGGGATTTCTCAATGAGTTCTGCATTAAAACGACAAGCCTTCTCAGATTTCTGACAGGCAAGATTGCTGCAGGCATCTTGATTCATGACAGCATTGAATTAAAATTACATAGGCCACTTTCCATTTAATTCTTTGCTATTGTTGGCCATGTCTCCTGTGACCTGGGAAATCACATAGTGTGACATTGATACAATGTCAATATTCTACCAACACAGTAATGCAATGCTGGGAGAAGTGGAAGAAGGGAGAGAGGAGAGCTGGTATGGAGACCTACAATGGCTTTCTACCCTCAAAACCAGATGTATTTATTTATTTACTTTTGAGACAGGGCCTTGCTGTGTAGCCCAGGCTGGCTTTCAACTTGCCATCCTCCTGCTTCAGTCTCCTGAGTGCTGGGATTACAGGCTTACATGACCATTCCTGGCTCTTCAAAATCTAATTTAAGTGACGCTTCTGCTTAGGTACGACTTGCAAAGAACTTCTGGGCTCTTTTGGTGAACTGTGATGTTTGTGCCCAGTCAGCTCTGAATGCACACTGCCACCAAAATGTGGCAGAAGCTTGCTTGCTTGCTTTGCCACAGCAGGGATTGAACTCAGGACCTTGCACTTTCCAGGCAAGTGCTTATTCTACTGAGCTATCTCCCCGGCCCCTAGAATAAATGACTTGAGAGTTAAAAAGGCTAATGAGGCTGGAGTAGCAGGTATGACTAAAACTCTTGTGACCCTGCTCAGGAGGCTGGGGCAGGAGCATTGTAAGGTTTAAACACCTATGTAGATGTGTGTGTCACCGGGTTTTATGCTTTTCATTGAAGGAGAAAAGGCCAAAGACCTTTATGACTAGTCAAATGATCTCTTGGGGGCAGGCACTAGGAATTAAACTCAGGACCTTGCACTTGCCAGGCAGGCACTGTGCCCCTGGACTATAGATAGATGATTTCATTCAGCACAGAAAACTCACTCAATATTTTAAGTGTCACTGTGGATTGCTAAGGGCTGTGCATATGACAAAAGCTGTGGGTTTCTTTTTTTAAAATTTATGTATTTGGTACAGGGTCTCACTGCGCAGCTCAGACTAGTAGTGATCCTCCTGTCTTAGCCTCTCCAGTGCTGGGATTACAAGCATGTGCCACCATGCCCTGTTTTGTTGGCACATTGTACGGGGCCAGCATGGCATGCAGTACCGGGGCTCAAATCCCAGTCCTTGTGCTTCCTAGGCAGGCAATTAGAACACTGAGCTATCTCCTCAGCCAATCTGTGGATTTTTACTCTGCAAAATGGGAAACCTTTTCATGAGTTACAAGACATGGTCAAAAATATAGTGACTATTACAAATTTAAAAAAAATTAGTATAGTAAAGTACACATGACCATTAATCTGCCTCAAAACATTCTCCCCCACTTTGAACACACTGATCTCATCATTCTTAACACTGTCCGAGGCAGGTCTGGAAGTCTTCTTTTGTGAGCGTCACTATGAGATATGAGGAAAAGCACAGGGAGCGTTGCTGCTGAGTGCCACCCCATAGAAAGGCAGGCTCGCGACAACATGGTGTCCTCATCCACCTCAGACACTGAATCTGTTCCCCAGTGTCAAAATGATCATGAAAACACCAATGTTTTATATAGATTTAGGACATCAAAGCAGCCAGAACTGCTTCAGAGAGCAGCAAGAAGGATTGGCTTAGTGTGTTCATAACAAAGAGGAGGAGTTATGCATTCACTGTATTTACTGGTTATGCTTGGAACATTAAAAAAATTATAGTGGGCAACGTTTTACTGTTTGCTTCTTTTAAAAACTGCAGCATGAGCTGGGTGTGGTGGCACACACCTATAATCCCAGCACTTGGGAGGCTGAGGCAGGAGGATCACTGTGAGTTCAAGACCAGCCTGGGCTACATAGTGAACTCTACGCCAGCCTGAACTGCAATTAGTGAAAACCTGTCTTGATAAATAAATAAATAATAGCTGTGTGTGTGTGTGTGTGTGTGTGTGTGTGTGTGTGTTGGGGGAAGAGTCTGGTTAATGCTATCAGTTTTGGAGTGATGTGCTTGCCTGAATAGCTAGGTTTCTGAATGACTTGATGGCTATAGTATTGAGTTGGTGAATCCAGCTAAGTTTTATTTCTTTGTGACTTCCAGCCTGAGGTGAAGATTAAATTCTGACCTAGCTAAACGCAGTTGTGTAGAACAGGCCCTCAGGGCATGTTTGCACCGTTTTGCTGGCTGGGGTCTCCCTGGCTCAGCACCCCAAGGAGCCCTGAAGAACGTCTGCGGTGCTCCTGGGTGCTGTGACTCTCGTGGCAGGGTCAGAGCACTGCCTGGGCGCTGGTGTTCTGCTCCAGCTTTCCGAGAGGATCTCTAAGGTCAACAGCTAAAGTGTTATTTTAGTATGCTTTTAACTTTAATTACACACACTGTTAGCCAAAATGACTTGTTTGGGAGAGTTTAAGCTTGTAATACCAAGTTTGTTTTAAGAGTTAGTGTTATTTAGTGTGTTTGCTAACCTCTTTTTATCTAGGAAACCCTTGATTTTCTGTTGCCCCTTACTGTCCTACTCCACAAACTCTTTCTCGCTCTCTCTTTTTATTTTTTTCTTTTTCAGTCTTGGGAATCAAAGTGAGAGTCTGTTATCCCTAGGCCTCCCTAAGCTTTTTTGGGAGGGTTTTTTGAGATAGGGCATTGCTATGTTGCTGAGGCTGGCCTAAATTCACTGTGTACTTGAACTTGTAGAGATCCTCCTGCCTCAGCCTCTCTATGGGCCAAGATCACAAGTGCACACCTTTATGCCCAGCTGTCCAAAAGCTTTTCAACAGCACTATTTATTTATTTTGATTCTGGGACTTACTACACAGTTCAGACTCATAATGATCCTCCTGTCTCAGCTTCCCCAAAACCGTGATTACACACATGCACCACCACACCCAGTTTCTGTGGCCAGCATGGTGCACCCAGGGTTCCAGGCCACCATGACATGTGGTACCAGGCATCAAACTCGAGACCTTGCACTTGCCAGGCACATGCTTATACTGTCGAGCTATCTCTCCAGCTCCTAGCACTTTTTCTTTAAAAGACTCATGTATGAAGAGAACAAATGTTTGGCAGTCCTTATGGTAACTAAAAGAGAAGTGAAGACCATTCAACTTCTGACTTGGTAGGCTGAGGTAAATCTTATGGCGGGGCACTTTAATCCTAATGACCTTGAGAGGGTCATTTGCATAAGACACTGAAATCCATGATACGGTATCAAGGTCTCCCATCTGTACAGCTGGCCAAAGGAGTTCTTGAAGCTGTGGTCAGAACCAGAAACTTTCTTACCTCATCAGTGGGTACCAGTTAGCTGTATCTGAGTCATAGCGATACACCCCTGTTTTCTGTCTCTTTCAACAGTGTGTTGTGGTTTTATCAAGGGCAGACTCCTGCAGCCATTTGGACCCTGTACTGTGTGGTCTGGTGTGTTGGTGCATGCCTATAATTTCACTTACTCAGAAGGCTGAGGCAGGAGGATTGCAAGTTTGAGGCCAGCCTGAAAAACTTGGCAAGTCCCCATCTCAAAATAGAATTGCGAGGGCTGGGGATGTAGCTCATTGCTTCCTGGGTTCAATTCTAATAACACACACGCGCACCTACACACACACACACACACACACACACACACACACAAAAAATGAATGAATGAAAGAAAAATAATGCATTATTCTTTAAAGTCAATTTTGCTGCTTTAATTTTCCCCAAGACAAAGCACAGACAAATACATGGGCTTTTTGCAAGGTACATTCAAGTGCCTCAAATGTATACATTAAGACATCGCCTTTGCTAGGTTACTGTTAAAAATAGGTGCATGGTGTTCTTTTAAGTCTATTTTGCTACCTTATTTTCCCCCAAGAAAAAAGCACACACAAATATATGGGCTTTTTATAGAAAGTTTTCAAGCTGCATCAAATGCGTACATAAAGATATCCATCCCCTCTCTGTCTCTGAGGCACTAATGTGAAAAGAAGCTGTTTCCATAATACAGTGTACGGGTCGATGATTCCAAATAGGATAATTGGGAAGATACACTTTATTATGTACACCAGCCATGCCTTAAGTTCCAGGCTTGATGACAAACCAGGCAGAAGCTTATGGTGGGTGACTGACCAGCGAGCTGATGCGTCTTCATTCCTTTGCTGCTCTGTTTTGTTTTTCCCTCTGGGGGAGAGTCTGGCATCAAGGAAATGGCAAAAGCAGTGGTGCTGAACAGATGTGGCCTTGAATTTTGACTTCTCTGAACTACTGACAGCCTTGGGCTTTCCTCCTCTTCCTCAAGAGGTGGGTGGAAGTGACAGTCATCCAGAGGTTACCATGTGGTCCCTGGCACGCAGTGGCCAATAGATTGTAGCTCTTTCAAGTTACTGAGCAAGTAACAGATACAAAGCATGGTGGATGGAAGAAACACTGAAGCCAGTCACAGCCTACGTGAGAGCTGGGAGTTAAGGGGTAATGCTGAGACTCCTAAGAGTGTCCTCGAAAGTTCTGGAAGGAATAGTGTGAGAGCCATGGCATTGGGGCAGTGGAAAGGCTTTGTGAAGGTTCTGAAATTGAGCATGACCAGAGGAAAGTTGGAAAGACATCCTAATTTGTTTGTTTGGTCTATAGTTTGCTGGAGTTGATCCTACTTCCACCCTTTGGTGGTACTGGAGATGAAACCCCAGGGCCTGTAGCCTAAGCAAAAGCTCTACCCCTGAGCTACATCCTGAGTCCCTGGGTTGATACATGGCTTGGTACCAAGAAGCAAGTAACCAAAAAGAGTTGGTACATCATGGAATTCCTTTCTGTCAGCAGCAAAGGCCAACTTGAGCTGTCTTGAGTTGCTTGAGCCAACCCTCAGCAAAGTTTCTTTCTATTCTTCTTAAAAAGAAAAACAAGCGGGGCCGGGGAGATGGCTCAGTGGAATAAGTGCTTCCCTGGCAAGCGCAAGGCCCTGAGTTCA
>NDGN011365155.1:0-11566 GCA_002564285.1 Tympanoctomys barrerae | reverse complement strand
CCTTGATCAGAAAATTTGGGACACTACTGAGTTATGTGACATTACAGTACAAGTTCTCATGTGCTTGAACTTTTTTAAAATAAAGAGTCGAGGGGGGAAAATCAAGAAGTTCCAGCCAAATATCTTAAAATTTTTACTTGGGGTTATGTTTTGGTAGTGAGCTGGAGGGAAGACAGAGAGACAGACAGACAGACAGACACACACACACACACACACAACACACACACACAGACAGAAGGAGAGAGTCTTTGAAACAGACTTCAAAACTTGTTCTCTGAGAAGCTGGATTATAAACTTGTTCTCTAAGAAGTTGGATTATAGTTCTGTGTAGTTTTGGTAGGTTCCTGCACAGTGCTTTTATAAGGAGCTTAAATATTTTTCGTAAGGGCTAAGCTTTAAAATAGAGAAACTTAAAAGGAAAGAGGACGCAGTTCCTGGTTCTGAGACGCGTTCATCTGCCTGAATCTTTAATTACAGCTTCTCCGGAGTTCACAGTTTGTTGTCCTCATTAATGCCCAATCAGAGATTTGAGTCATCAGGACAGATCCGCAGGATTTACGAACACAATTTGTTATTGCGCAGCTGAGAGCCCCAGTTTCCAGGGATACGATACATGACACCTTCTGCCCTTTTTCTCCCGGGTTTCCACGCCAAAGCAGAGCCCAAGACCAGGGCAACTTATACTTGAGCGTGTGTTTCTGCAGATGCTGGTTGGCACACGAAGACGAACGTAGCAGTGATTAAATGCTGGGCACAATGCGGAAACTTCACCGGGGAAAAGAAAAACACCTCTGGTACAAAAAGTTTAAATCTAGCAAGGCTTGAGCTCGGTTTCTGGTGCTCTGGGGGAGCGGGGCCTGGGGTTTACGTACCTAACGCCTATCAACTATCACAGAGTGGGTACCCTCAGGGTGTTCGGGGCGGGGTACAAGTTGGAAAACTGACTGCACCTTAATTTGAGAACAGGAGGAGATTTCTCCAGGGTTCAGCAAAGATGAGAGCGCGGGGTTTCTTTTGGACGTCAGGGACGAGGTGGGAACCCAAAGGGACACTGCCCAAGACAAACTGAAGCACTCAGTTCGCGAGTCCAGAGCGGACTCGGAGCAGCTTCACCCCTAACCCCCTCCTGCTGGTACAATCGGCTCTGAGAGGGATCCCCAAAGCTGCTTCATCACTCCCTGCGATTGGCTGTCCCAGGAAGTTCTCCAGCCTCATCTCGAATCCCTGCGGTTTCTTCCCCGCCGAGGCGCCCCGCTGCAGGCAGCAGCCGCCCGCTTGGGTCTCCCAGGCATCCCGGGCTGCGACGTGGGGAGGGGCCCAGGAGCCCGCTAACTCCGGGAAAACTTCCTCGCCGGCTGGGGGAGTTCCGGACCCCGCAGCGCGCCCTGACTAGGTGCACCCCCTGCTGCTGCCTTCGCCCCGCGGGAGCCGAGCTGCGGAGACGCGGGCGAGACGCGGCGACGCGGTGGCGCGAATGCACCCGGACGCGCGGAGCTCCCGACCGGGCGCTGTGTCCCTGCCGCAGGGGCGCGAGGCGGCCGCGCCCGCCGCACTTAACCCGCCCGCGGCTGCAGCCATGAAAGTTGCGGCGGCGCCGAGCGAGAGGGGACTCCGGGGCGAGGCGTCAGTTTCAGATGTGCTTTCTCTGTGCGGATCCCTTCTTTCCTCCTCCGGGTGAGTGGAACCAGCCTGCAAATAACCGAAGGGTAGCTCCGCGAGTGAGGAAGGAGCTACAGCGGACAAAGGGGCACATGGGCTTGCGTTTTCTTTTTCTTAGTCGATTGGATCTTCTCCCTCAAGTCTATTCCCAGTTTGATGCAGTTTAAGTAGAGCTAAGCCTGATTTCAGGCACGTGAGAGAAGGTGCTGGGATGTATTGACTTGTTTTTAGTGGACCCCCCTATTTGTCTTTGAGTACACCCCTGCAGGGGCTGTAAAAGAGGAGGAAAGAGCAGCCCCAGGGGTCAGTGGCTCAGAGAAGGAAAAAGGGGGGACCCAGTGGTTCAGCAGGGAGATGACCCTAGGGCCAGGAACCCGGGCAAGCCTTTGGTTTAGACCAGCTAGCAGCCCCAGACCCCCACAGAGCTCCTACGCTAAGAACACCCCCTCCCAACCTTCTTATGACTGCGCTGCTGTTGCCATTCTGGGAAGTCTGTCAGTACCAGGACTAATACAACTTCTAATGAGGACCTGCACCCTGGATGGTCAATAAATGTTGATTGGCTGAGTGATGATGCATCTTAAGGCTTTCTGGTACCAAATCTGCCTCGTGCAGTGAATTAATTCCTTAATATTGACCCCAGAATGCAAGGATAGCCCAATTTATTTTGCCAAGAAGGAGGGACAAAAGTCTTGGATCATATAATATTGAGCTCTTCTGGACTCAAAGGAACCAATCTGACAACTTTATGGTGTGATCCAGGGGGCCAAGGACCAGAGGGGCTCACAACAGCTGTCACAGAAGGTATGGGTCTTCAGATGGTCAAACTTGGGTTTAAATCTCCGTGTTGTGACCTTGGGAGTGTTTCTTTATCCTCTTGAGCCTTGGTCTTCTCATCTGTAAGAGGAAATCAGTGGGCGGTTTCTCTAAGAGGTGCAGGAAAGATGAACAGAGAGGGAATCAGCAGGTGAAGGGATATCCAACAAATTCAATGTTGCTGCCCATCCTAGCAGGATGCAGGAGACTGACTGTGTGACCATGGCATGGCCCAGCATGGGTGACAGCCCAGCCAGCCTGAACAGTTTTAGAGGACAGGACAGAGTGCAGCTTGGAAGAGCTTCTGGGAAAGGGCTGGCTTTGGCCTTGGGGGCAGAATCTCTATACACATAGGTCTCTGGGGTGCATGGTAGGAGAAGCAGAAATTCCCTCGATCTCATTCTCTGGTCTCTGCATCCTCTCAGTCCTTCCAGCAGAGGAGGGAAAGCTTAATGGAGTCCAAAGAAGGCAGCTCTGAAGCACCCAGGGAAGCCACTGGAAGGCCTTGGGAGTTAGCTCAGCACAAAAGGCTTGGGGGCCAGGGTGACCCAAACCTGCTCTTGAGATTCAGCGTGGGTTGCCTTAGTTACCAACCTTTCCACAGACTCCAGGGGAACACTAAGAACCTTCCCCTCTGACCTAGAGACCTGGCGTGACAGTGGGGGGTGGACGAGAGAAAGGCGCTGCTGACCCAAGGCTCTCCAGAAGCCTCAATCCAGTGGCCTGCAATCCAGACAGCAGCTACGGGAATGTGGGGGTTTAGGACCACAGCTGGCAGGTGTGTGTGTGTGTGTGTGTGTGTGTGTGTGTGTGTCCACAGCAGTCGCTTCTCTTTCATAAGAAAAGGCAACAACAATCTACCAGGAACTTGACACTAGGTAGTAAGTCCTAAGAGGGGAAAGATCCCGCTGTCATTTTCAGCCGTACAGTCGGCAGCGAGCTTGATAACGGCACACATAAGGGCCAGACACATGTGCACACTGAGGGTACAGTGAATTTTATTTGCAAGCCCAACTATGGTCTTAAGAAACTTCCTATCCAACAGTACTGCATGCAATTCATGCCTCCACTTAGCAAATGTTTCTCCAGCAATTACGATGTGGGAAGCTCCGTTGCTAGGCTTCCCAGGGAATTTGTAAGCATCATTCATTCATATGGATACTTCTAGTGGTCCCAGCTAGGAGCACCTCCGCACTATTGGGACTTTTCTGGAGGCCAAGCTCTGCGCAAAGCCCTGTGGGCTCTCGGGCAGGGGCAGGGAAGTGGGCATCAGGGCCGTGCCCCGGGTTTAGCGCTTTCTGGCAACAGGGCTGGGGTCTCCTCGCGCCTGCTGGTGCTCATCTCAGGGGCCCCGGGTTTGGAACGCCCGGCCCTGGGAACTCCGCTTTCCTCCAGAGCTGCCGCACCTCCTCCCATCCCCGTTGGCAGCCTCCTAGCGGGTGCCCCAGCCAGGCTGCAGGTAGCTGGGGAAGGGACCAAGCTGCGCCTGGGGAGCGAGCTGCTTCCCGGGCGGGGAGACCGCAGCCGCGGAGCTGGGCCAGAACAAAAGGCTCATGGCTGGCACCGGTCTCCTCGGAGTACGGTGCGGACGGAGGTTCGAGCGCAGGCGGGAGAAGCAGGCGCGGGAAAGGACCGGAGTCCAAAAATGAAGTGACAAAGGCCGGGGAGTAGGCGCCGGGGGTGGGAGCTGGAGGGGAGGTCACCCCCGAGGCCCAGGGCTGCAGCGGCCCTTCCTCCGCCTCCCGCAGAGCCTTCCAGGCAGCCAAGCGTGTCTCCGGCTGCAACTCCGCGGAGCGCGCCGCGGCCGCCCGCAAGCCGCCTGTCTGCCGGCCGTGCCAGTGAGTAGCTGCGCGTCCACCGCCCGCGCCCCGCCCGGCTTCCCGCCGCCGCCTCCACTCTCAGTCTCCCACCTCCGGGTGGGCAAGTCCGCTGCCGCCGCCGCCCGGGGCCAGGCGCTGGGGTCCCGGCGCCTCCCGCCCGCGCCCAAGTCCTCTGCGCGCGGCACCTGCGGCGCGCCACCGGGAGGGTCCCCTCGCCGCGCGCTCCCTCGGCGCCGCGCCACCCCTTCGTCCAATGGCTTTCGGGGGGTGGGGAGTGGGGGGCGTCGCCCGGGGGCGAGGAACCGCGGCCGGGGTGGGGCGTGTGCGCCCTGCGCTGCCGAGCCAGGCTGACGTGCCCGCCGAGCGCGCGTCCGGGAGAGTGTGCGGGTGTGTGCGGGAGAGCGAGCGTCCACGCCTTCGGGGCCAGAGAGATACTGCGGTGGGCTTCTCCCGAGCCTCGGCCTTCGGCTGCTCGGTCCCCAGCCTGCCCGTGCCGCTTCTGGGAAGCTGCTCGGCTCTTTCTCCTGGCCGAGCCTTCCTCTCCATCCTTTCATCCACACCTCGCCCATCTTACTTTTTCTTTGACCCACCCGGCTGCAGCTAACCACCCCGCCAAGCGGTGCTCACGCCCGGGTGGTCTCCAGTGTTCCCTACACCAACCTCTTCCCACCTGTCTTTCTGTGGCGTTCCTTTTCGAGCCAATCCAAGGCTCACCCTTCCTTGGAAATTGTTTTGCTGGACTGCTCTATCGAGGCGAGCACAGCTCGAGTACTTAATTATTATTTTGATTCTTTTCATTCCCTCCCCTTCTGGGCAACGGAGCAATGAAATTTCCAATCGAGACGCCAAGAAAGCAGGTGAACTGGGATCCTAAAGGTTGGTATTTCCTACGTCTGGCAACCCTGCCTCCGGCTCCTGCGAGCAAGCGAGCGAGCAAGCGAGTGGTTCCAGGAGTGGGACACCCCTGCTCCTGCCACCTTGTGTCCCGAGGCTGGGAAATGCGCCTGGGAACCGCAGCGCGGGTGGGAGGAGGGCGGAGGCAGCGTGGGTTCGGAGCCCAGATCGCGCCTGTCATTATCACATAATCATTGTCCCTTTTGGATTCTCTCGCAATCTATTTAAAGATACACCAAACCGGCTGCTGGGTTTGAAATTGCACCTAGTGTCGCTGTCTGCTTTGGACTCTGTGTGTGTGTGTGTGTGTGTGTGTGTGTGTCCTTTGTTTCTGGTGATCTTTGTCTCTCAGGCAGATGGGTGCGGTGCCTCCCCCTCAGCCCTTAGAGCCGCGCTGCTTGCCTGGGTGTCCTCAGTGGGAAAGGTTTCCTGGCAGCAGACAAGGCTCCGATCTGCAGGCAACTGTCCCTGCGGGTGGCCCCACTCCTGGGGCATGTGGAATAATGGTGCCCTCAGGGCCTCCCGAGTTGTCCTTTAATCGTGTTAGTACACCCAACAAGCCGCTAGTTTGGCTCAGGTCAGGGAGGGGGTGTTTCCAGACGGGTGGAGCTGCGAAGGGAGGGCAGACAGTGTGTCCCCAGCAGTCGTGGGGCGTGGGTGCTTGTACCCGTGTTGGGGGGCCCGTCTGTGTGTGCCTAGCGTTGGCCACGGTGCCTGAGTGTTCGCTGCTGGAGCAGAGCAAGTTGAAAGCGCTGCCAGGTGTGACAAGACCGCTAAGGCTTTCCCTTAGCACGTGTGGAGGCTGAGTGGAGCTGGGCACTGCCTCTGTGTGTGCTGGAGCTGAGATTTGTTTACTTGGGGGGAAGGTGTGTATTTAATGTCCTTTAGGAGGAGTGCACTTCTTCTCTAGACTGAAACAGTCTTATGAGTCCATTTGCTGTTTGTTTATTTATTGGTGCTGGGGATTCAACCCAGGACTTTCTCACTTAGCTACATTCCAGCCCTTCAACATTTCTTTTTATTTTGTGGCAGGATCTTAATAAATTGCCGAGTGGCTCAGGGAGGACTCAAACTTGCCATCCTCTTGCCTATGCAGAGTGCTAGGACTACAGGTGTGTGCCACCACACCCTGCTTTGGCTGTTGAAGAGTGAGAGAAGAGGTATTGCCCTTTGAAAACTCTGCAGCAGTTGATCCGACGGTTGTGGGTTATTGTTAAACTGAAAACTCTGCAGCATGTTTTCAGCATCTTACATACAATCTAAACCTTCTATTTTGTCTCTCATCTTAAGAAATATAGAAATGGGCTTTTTAAAAAAAAATCTCTGTGGGACCTATTTATCAAATACATATGACACACCCAGCATAGTGCTAGTCAGATGGGACAGACAAAAACTCTACCTTCTTAGAATTGACAGTGAGGGAGATGTATGTAGATTCATCATAGAACAGAGAGGTACATAATTAGAATTTATATACATTTCATGAGCATCAGAGTTTAAGAAAATGTCTAAAAGAAGGGGTTGAGGAGGACCAAGGGTATTGGGGAGGCCTCCCTGAGAGGACAGCTGTGAAGAGACTGGACTAGAAGTTAGCTCACCCTTGAGGAGGGGAAGGGCTTTCAGAAGAAAGAATTACAAGTGCGAAGGCCCTGGGGCGAAAGGAGCAAGTGCATCTGGGGAATTGAAAGGAGGCAAGGATTAGAGTCTGAAAGTCTTGCTTAGGCGAGGTATGAGTGTGGGGTGGGAGGAGAGTAGGCTGGAAGCCCTGAAGAGTTTTAAGCAGAAGAGTAGTTGGTAGGAGCTGAGTTCTAAAACAAAGTTTGTATGGCTACCATGGATGTGGGAGACTGGGCTCAGTGGCCCTGGGGGCTGGCTGTGGGGATAGAGAAGGGCACAGACTCCAGAGGACGAGGGTTCAGTGGCTTTTGAGTGGATAAGAGGAGCTGAACACACTGCAGTGTCTGGCCTGGCAGCCAGGGCCGGAGCACTGTGTGGAGGGCTCAGGATTGCAGTCTGGAACTTGCTGAGCTGGCTGTGTCCCTGAGGAAGCTGGGGGAGGGGCTGCCAAGTAGACACCTATCTTGGGGGTGCAGTACACATCCTTTGGGAGCTCCCACAGAGCAGGAGTACCATGGGGATGACTCTGTAATCCTGGCTTTGATTTTAAAAGTTGAGGTTTGTTTATTTATTTATTTATTTATTTATTTGATACAGGGTCTTGCTATGCAGTTGGAACTCATAGTGATCCTCCTGTTTTCAGCTTCCCCAGCACTAGGATTACAGGCATGTACCACCGTGCCTGGGTTTGGGGCCTGCATGGTGCACCTGGGGTTCTGGGGCTGGTGCAGCATGAGGTACCAGGGATCAAACTTGTGTCCTTGTGCTTGCCAGACCAACGCTTAGACCACCAATCTATCCCCCTAGTTCCTGGCCTTGACTTTAATAATATACTTCGGCTGGGTGTGGTGGCACATGCTGGTAATCCCTGCACTGGGGTGGCTGAGGCGGGAAGATCTTTGCAAGCTGGAGACCAGCCTGGGCTACAAAGTGAGCTCCAAGCCAGCCTGAACTGCATTTGGAGAGCCTATCTCAAAAAGACAAAAAACAAAAACAAACAACAACAACAACAACAATAACCAAACAAGCAAACAAAAAAAGAAAGCCAACAACAAAAAGCCCACTTCTGTAAGATCATCATACTATATATTCATGGCTGGATGATAAATGCAGATGACAGTTTACAGTCTGACACGGTAAGGAACAGCCTACAAATAGTATCTATAGTTACAAGCTCCGCTAAAAATAAACAGAGCTCAAAAAAAATAACAGCATTTAATGAGCCAGAGTCGCATGCCAGGTGTTTTACGTACATTATTCCATAAGTATTTTCACAATACTTATCTCATGGTGTTATTGTCTCACTTGATATTATATGTGCCATTCTGACACCAATGCATGCTCTGACTTTGTGCAGGGCTGTTCTTAAAGACGGAGGTGACAATAGTCTCTCCTAGCTGGGGATGGAGGGCAGAGGAGGATAAGAAAGGTAGCTTATTTTATACCTGTATAGCATTATGTGCCAGACACTGGCCTAATGCTTTTATGCATGCTGATTTATTTAACCTTTGCAAAAACCTTAGGAGAATGTACCATCCTAATTTTACAGATGAGGAACAGAGAGGTTCTCTAACATGTTCAAGGCTGCACAGCTACTAGGTGGCAGAGCGTGGGTAAAATATGGGCTCCTGAACACTTTTCTAGTGTTAAATTATTGGGACCCCTCTCTCTTGCTCAAGCTCAGGGACTAGAGAAACTTGCTAGGAGGAAGAAAGAGGAGGCAGTAATAAAGGAAGAGGGGCCAGAAGGGCAGGTGGAGAAGGAAGAGCAGAAGGCGCAGGAGGAGGGGGAAAGAGGAGGCAGGATCCATCCCAACTTAGGGCTCAGTAGCAGCTGCACGGACTGGACCCTGGACCCGGACAGACTTTGGTTGTTGTGTGTGTAGTTTCAGGTGTGCACCCCAGGGTGTTTAGCAGGGCAAGAAGAAAGAAGAAACTGGTGTCAGAGTGGCAAAGCAGAGGGGCTGATCCCATCCAGTGGTGTAGGCTGCTAACAAACTTGGACCCTCTGGTGTAGGTGCTCCTGAGTTGCCCAAGGAAGTTGTGATCCCTGTACTTTGCCGACAGCCCCATTACCTGACAGCTTAATGGTGCCAGATGAAGGTGGGCTGAGGGCAGATGGGTTTGACTGCTCTTGGATGGGCTAAGCAAAAGGGTGCCTGTGGTGGTGGTGGTGCAAATGTCAGGCCTATACATAGAATGCAGTGAGTCTCTGGTGAACTATGGCCTTCCCCCTAGGGGCAGACCTGAGCCTCAACAAAGGGCTGTCATCAAGGGGACCTACACAAAGGTGAGTGGGCACAAAACCTTAGACTGCAGAGCAGAATTTCAGGGCATTTCCAGGCACTAGGATCACTGAGTCATGAGGTTCTGGTTAAAAGAGATTGCTTACTGCTTGTGTAAGAATTTTTATCACCATCATCATTTTTGAGATGGGGTCTTGCTGCGTAGTACAGGCTGGCCTTGAACTCATGGTGGTCCTCTTGCTTCAGCCTCCCAAGTGCTGGAATTGCAGGTGTGAGCCACCATGTCTGGATATTACTATACGAAGAGCTTTTAAAAACCAGTGAGACTAGTAAACAGTATCCCCAGGGCTAGAGGCAGGCAGATCCATATAGTGTGGAATCTCTGGACTTGGAGGTGGAAGAATCAGGCTGTACAAACAGCTGTAGCAATCAGTAGCTGTCTGACTTGGGGCGCTTGCCTCCTCTCCCTGGGCTTCACTTTCTTCCTGAGCTGAAAGAGGTCACTGACACTGCCTCTGCACATCTCTTTGACTTTAGCGCTTCATCTCCACCTCTCCTCAATTGATTTTTAGGTGTTTTGGCTTCTTTCTGGCCCTCAAATAAATCACACATGCTTCTGTCTCAGGGCCTTTGAACTTTCAGGTTTTGCTGCTTCTAACGAATGCTGGCACGGCTGGCTCTTTTCCACCATACGTACCACTAGTCAAATTGACCTCATTAGCAAGGGCTGCCCCGTCCCACCTGAAGACCTATCCTTCCGTCCCCAGTCCTGTCAATTTCTGTTGTACGCACTTGTTTTCTTGCCTCTTGTCATGCTCTGGAACCATCTTCCTTATCACATGTCCCCCTTGATGCCAGCGTTGTTCAGAAGTGAGTGAGCTCCACAGGCAGGGTCTTTCCCTACGGCGCTCAGTGGCACGTTCTCAACACTCTAGGGAGTGGATGGCACCTAGTAGACGCCCAGTGACCCTTTGCGGGATGAAAGGATCAGAAAGGATCAAAGTTTCTTTGCCGCTGGTAATTCCAGGACGCCTCTAAGCTACAGACGGTAAAGTACAAATAAGGCAAAAGGAATAATATCCCCAAATAACGTGAACCAGAAATGACACTGCTACTCACACTCTTTCATGGGTCTTTGAAGTCTTCAGAACAATTTACCTTCTTTTGTCCCCTCTCACTCACAGTGGCAGGACTGAATGGGAGTGAGGTAGGTGTGGATCGGTGGCTCATCTGCCCTGGCACAGATATGGTCAGATTAGAATAGATCGTGTTAGCTAGCGGAGTGTGGCTATTCTCAGGTACTTTAATCCACTTAAGAAAGAAGCAAAACCACAGAATTGGAACTGGAGTTTTTAAAAGCTACCATTTTAGTGCATACTTTTAATTCACAATTCCAGAGAGTTCTTCTCTGTGCAGCACCTTTCAGTTTACAGAACGCTTTTTACAAATGATCTCATTTGTTCCTTAAGTAATTCTATTTTTGTAGATATTAGAGTCTTAGATTTACCTACAAGTAAACTAAGATGTAGAGAAGAGAAATGACTTCTTTGAGGCCCCAAACTGTTAAGAGTTAGACTGGGGGCCACTCCAAGTCTTATGATATGTCCATCTGCGGCAATTTCCCTCCAGCTTTCTTTACTTTCAGTCCTTGTTCATTCCACACTGTCCCACTCTTTCGAGCTAGAAAGTGTATTCGAAGAGGTTTCTTTCTTCTTCTCCTTCTCCTTGTTCTTCTCCTCTTCCTCCTCCTTTTCCTCCTCCTCTTCTTCCTCCTCCCCCTCCTCCTTATCCTCATCTTCCTCCTCCTCCTCCTCCTCCTCCTCCTCCTTCTCCCTTTCCTCCCCTTTCTCCTTTGTATTTGGTTGGTACAGGGTCTCACTAGGCGGCTCAGGCTCCTAGTGATTTTCCTGTTTTCAGCCTCCCCAGCACTGGGATTACAGGCGTACACCACCACGCCCAGACTCTGACCTGCTCAGGAGAGGCATGTGGTGCAGGGATCGGACTCCAGTCCCTGCACTTGCCTAAGCTTGCCTAAGTAGGCACTTTAGTCCGCTGAGCTATCTTGCTGGCCCCTCAAAGGTTTCTTGAGATATTTAGAAGAAACAATCCCTCTTTTGATCAGCGGGTCCTTACAGCAGGTCGCACCTGCACAGGCTGACGAGTGTCTTACCCCGTGAGTCAGGGTGTGAGCCCTTGGATCCCCCCACTGCTGTCCTGGCAAATGCAGGTTGTCTTCTCTTGTAAGTGGGAGCCAACTCAACCAGCTAGATTCCGTAAGTGCTGTTTTTATTAATGTGTTTCCAAACACACATTTGTGTTGTGTAGATTTTCTGGAAAGAAAATAATCTATTTTTGACTTAATATCCAACTTTCAGAAGATCAGCATTCCAAATGAGATTAATCATGTGTCCAAATCATCACAATTATCTTAGAAAGTACAGAGGAATGACGTTCCAAATATTTTCTAGGCCAGAATTTGGCTTGGAGTTCTTTTCCACCAGTAACTAAGGGGACT
>NDGN011365133.1:0-23898 GCA_002564285.1 Tympanoctomys barrerae | reverse complement strand
AAGAAAGAAAGAAAGAAAGAAAGAAAGAAAGAAAGAAAGAAAGAAAGTCAAGTACCAGAGGAGATAATTGTTTATCTTTCATAATTTTAGTGCAAATTAATTTTGTTTATTTTCATATTTGAACTTCAACTGTGCCAAATCACATTAGTTCTAATTCTAGCTCATGACAACCAACTCTTGCTCTTGGCGTGCTATTGTATTTACCTGCTTTTGGTCTATCTGTCTGATTCTATACAATTTATTGTAACATTGTAATGAGAGCTCCCCTATGAACACTCTCCACAACTAAAGCCAAATCATAGTTATGTATATTTTACATTTATTCTCTCTTTCAAAATATCTACATGCATTTGTGTTTTCCCTTTTCTAAGAACATAGTGGAGTATACCTGTAGTCCAAGCTATTTTGAAGGCTGAGACAGGAAGATCAGTTGGACCCAGGGTTGGAGGCCAACCTGGGCAACAAGGCAAGGCCTTATCACTACAAAAAAACAGACAAAGAAAAATTCCGATTTTTGAAAGTGTGATTAATAAGCTGTTGTTTAGAAATGTTTTAAAGTTTAAAAATAATGGACAGGATATCATGTCTGCATCTTGTACAATGAATAACCACTAAGACAACAATATCCAATGTATTAATTATTGAAACTGTGCTAGTAATTGGTTTGAAACTGTCCCATTCTATTTGTTTCTCAATAAAATTATTTAAAATAAATAAAGTTTCAAAATAAATGCTGACATAAGGAAGAAAATATTACCTGCAATCCATTCCCCCATTCCTACCCTCTTGATCAACATATGTTACTATTCTCTCCCGGATGTTTACATGTAAATATTTTCAACAGTTTTAGGGTATAGCATATGGAAAGTTTCATATTCTGTTTTGCTTTTACTTGTCAATGTATATTAAACACTTCATTTAATGATTTCACTTGACAGTATGTATTTAATTAATTTTTTATTACTTTTGGTGCTTAAAGTATTTGGATGGCACCATAAATGATTTAGAAATCGACATATCATTATATATAATATGCTTGTATTTACAAATGTAATATGTAAATTTCATATGTGAATATATTACATATATTTAAAATATGTGTATTTTTAAGGGGGCTGTGGGAATAGCATAAGCAACAATACCAAACTTTTATTTCTTGGTAAGACTGGGAATGGAACCCCAGGCCTTTATGCTGAATTATATCCTCAGCCCTTTCTATTTTCTTTTTTCAGACAGGATCTTAAATCATCAAGTTGGCCAGGCTGGGCTCATGCTTGTAATCCTCTTGCCTCAGCTCCTCAGAATGTTGAGATTACAGGTGTGTTGCACCATGTCAAGCTCAACATTTTGTATATAATTATTATTTCATGTTTAGTTTGGTTTTCTATCCATAGTGCCAATTCTGAAGAGATCATCTCAAAGGATGTTAACTTTTTAAAATTCATTGAAGCACAATGAGTCATATTGTTTCTTACAAAGATTATATGACCTTGGCAAGAGCCCATGCCCTGGTTCTATGCCTCACCAGGTCCCCTCTGGCTTCCTCAGGCATGGCACTTCCTAGGGTCAAGAGCCAAGGGAATAGTCCCATTGGGGCACTGCGTCTACCTCTATGGCTTCAGAATCTCTTCTTTGGCCTATTTCTCAAGGACTGTTCTCAAATGCAGGTGCACTGCCCTACACCTGTGTGGGATGGGTGCACACTTTGAAAGATCTTGGATGTTAGTCGTGGTATCTGCACCCCTGTGTGCAAAGCCCCTCTCCTAGTGCAGGTGGAGCTAGGGATGGGAAGAAGAAGAGGCAGCCAAGGATCGAGGGAGCCCCTTTTTCCACTCTACCAAGTCAATCAGAGAGCTCCTGGACATCTAAGACACTAAGAAAGTGTGTTATCAAGGTTGGAAGACAAAAAATATTTATTAGTTAACTTTGTTAATATCTGTTATATATTTATGGTGTGTAGGTCTTCAGTTGTATTCTTGTTTTAGTCTCTGCAGCTGCTAGAGGAGGAATACCCAGTTCCACTGTAGTATGGTAGTGCACACCTGCTCACTAACATTATAAACTATGCTAATCAAGGCTTTGTGAAGTGGGTGGGAGACAGTATCATGTGCTTGTGTTAATATGTACTTTAAAAATACTTGGCCCCTCATTTTTTATTTTCATTTTTCTGACTGGTTATCTTCTTGGTTTATCCACTGGACCTCAGAGTTTTTCTGATGAGTGTATAAAGGCTTAATCTCTGTATTGAGAACAATAAACTCTCTATGTGTAACACCAAACTCAAAGCTAAGTAACAGGTATCAGTCAGTCCTTACCAATGGAAAACGTGGCCTGTGTCCAGCCGGACAGAGGTGAGGCTCACGGTGAAGATGAGTGTGTGAGCTGGGAGAACACAAGGGCCTCTGCGCAAGCGCAGACATTAAGCGGGTCATAGAGCATCGAAGGCTCAAAACCAATCCCATCAGAAAGGAGGAGGAGACAAAGTGTGGCACTTTGGAGACACAATCACTATGGCTTGGTTTGCCATTTATCAATTCTGGTACTGGCATGGACAAAAGTCACATAATGATCTTCCTACGGATTGAGTAAGTCTTATCTAAAATGCCTGAAACAAGAAGTGTTTTGGATTTAGGATTTTTCTGATTTTAAAGTATTCGCATATACATAATGAGATATATTGGGAAAGGAGCGCAAGAATGTATGTCTCATATGCTTGTCTTACAAGTAGCCTGAAATTAATTTTATAGACTAATTTAAACAATTTTATACATGCAACTATTTCATGATGGGGAATTTTCCACTGTGTCATTATGGCATCCAACAAGTTTCAGATTTGGGAGGCTTTCTGATTTTACATTTTTTGGATTGGGACCACTCAGTCTATAATGGACAGATATTGGTGTTCAATGACTACATGAAGAATAAACTGTTGGACAAAACCCAGGGTCAACCAGACTTGAATACCTCCCAGCAGAGTCCACTGAAATCATCTCCCACCAACAAGAAGTTGACCCAGTTAAACTCAAATACTCAAACCACTATCTCAGGGGCTTCTATGCCACTATCTTCTTCAAAACCCAAGCAAGAATCCCTTCATTGCTTTCAGACAGTTGGCCAGTAAATGCTTTAATTACCAGTTGAAAGGAATAAAATAAAATCATCTGGTGGAATGGTTTTAATTAGAATTTACTGAGTTGAGCAAGCAATTAGTGCATCTAAGAATGGAGACTGTATACACATATTTGTCTCCATTGAGCTCCGCTGATTTAAATGAACATTTGACTCAGATTCCTCAAGTTAAACAAAGGGCATCATAATGATGATAATAATGATGTCGCCTGAGCTAATAGAAAATAGTAAAAGCAATCGCTCTGTGTCCTTCCAGCTCCTGATGGTTAGACTTCCTGGCAGCATCACCAGGTAGTTTTAGGATAAAATGGAATTGTTAAGATTGTCAATATTCTGTAACTATTTTTTAAATTTAACAGCAGAAAGGAGAAGTCACTGTAAAATAAGAGGAAAGGAAATGTCGCATTTGAGCAGGTACTCTACACCAAATACTACCTAAGGAATCTGTGGATAACATCTGTCTTCCAGCATGTCTCAGCTTCTGTAGATGGCATTACTATAGGTGCAAGGTTCACACATGAAGTCATTCTCAAGCTTGGAAGGCCGGTAAGTGCGGAACCACGACTGGTTCAACTCTGGAGCTCTGGGCTTTTTCCAAAGCATTTTGAATTCCCTCAAACAAAGGAAGTTATTTGCACTCCACAGCAGAGAAAAATTTATTCTCAGAACAGCCTGATTTCTACATCCCTGGTGCAGTTTTGTTCTCCACTTGGAGGTGGGAGCTACTGGAGTGAAGAGTGGTGCTGGCCCTTCCTCAGGTCAAATGGTAATCACCATCATGGTCCTTAGGCTTGGATGCTCAAACAGGCTTGGACTCCTGATTCTCAATCTTAGACATAACTGGGAAGGTCATAAAACAATGATTCTAAGTTCTCACCCCAGAGTTCTCGTTGCTTTGGTGTCTCAGTTACTCTTCTCTCGTTGCTGGGACAACTACCCAATGCCCAAAACGAAGGAAGGAAAAGTTTATTTGGCTCCCAATTATTGGAAGCTTCAGTCCATGCTCAGGTGGCTCCAAGCAGGGCAGTACATGGCAGAGCACAACCATTCATGGCAGTGGCAAAGAGCAAGAGAGCAAACGGGAGAAGCAGCAGCAACAATGGCTACAGAGAGGAAGTCTGTGTCTCTGTCTCTCTTATACTACATCCAGGCTATCCGCCTCAGGCTGGGTGTAGCACTCACACCCATAATCCCAGCAGTACTCAGACCCATAATCCCAGTGGATCATGAGTTAATCTCAAACTCTAGAAGTCCCCACCCCATGAATGCATGAGGCTTTGGGGGGACACTAGACACAGATCATAACAATTAGGAAGGGGTATAGGCTAGATATAGGCATTGTTCAAGTTCTTGGGTGATTCTAACACGCAGACAGTGGAGGTCCACCATGCTCCATGCACAGAAGCATTGAGAGAAGGTTGTGGAAGCCTTGCGTAAGGGCAAAAATACCACTCCTCAGAGCTCTGCAGAGTTGTGCCCATCGTATCCTCCCCAGCTAGAGGTACAGCCTCTAGCCTGTACCTGCCAGAAAGTCACCCAGTGGAAAAGCAGAAGAATCTGGGTGGGGATCAAGACCAAATGAGCTACTGGTATTGTGATTTGGGCCAGGCAATTCTTCTCAGTCACAGTGACCTACAAAATGGAAAGAAAGGAGCTGCCTGGCTAAGTTAGAGTGAAGAAGAAGGAAGCATTCCATGCCTACCATGGCTCGCGAGTCATATTTCCAGCAACTGGTAATGACTTGTTTAACCGTGTGAGTCTTGAAGGCGAAGACCATAGATGGTATGATAAAAATATAGAGAGAATGTTGAAAAATATTCATTATAGTGAAAGGCGCAGGGCCATGAATCTCCCCACCAAATACCACCCTTTTCTTCACACCCACTTATTGCCTCACTCTTGCCACTTTCTGAAGCAGTTCTGGCAGTCCGCCTTCCTGAGTGTCTTCTGGAAGTGTAAGCAAAGCTATAGCGACTGCCGCTGTCAGGTGCCATCTGACGCGAAGGCAACCTTGCAGCAACGTAATGCTGTGTCCTCATCCACCTTCTTCACTGGACCCGGCACCCTGTGGCCTCCGGCACTGCCTGCAAGTCAAAATGACCACAAAAGGCCAATGTTTTACACTGACTCAGAACATGAAGGCATCCATGAAAGCATACCTAAGGATGTGAAAGAGGACTTCTAGAGCTACTTCAGGAAGTGGCAAGAATGGTGGGGTGAGTTTGTTCAAAGTGAGGCAGTGTTTGGCGGGGGAGGAATAGTACCATGCCTTTTACAGCAGTAATTTTTAAAAGTTTAAATGTTCACTGTATTTTCTGATCGCATCTCATACTTATTTGAACCTCCCTGTCTGTGTGATACCTAGAAATAGTGGAGGCTTAGTTTGGACATAATGGATACAACTGTGCCTGAGTTTTCCTGTACCAGAGCCACTACATGAAAAGGATTTCTGCTTTATACTTCTTAAATGTACTACATATCACTATCACTTGTCAACAATGCAGTCTAGCAGTCCCTCGTTAATAGCATCTGTGGAAAACATAAGCAATTGGACTTGGGAGGCAACGGATGCTGCAGTCTCCTCTCTAAGGAGTCACAAGGAATTGTAGCTTAGAATTATATTTTTTTTCTGCAGTAATAAAATTTGTTTGCTTAGCATGGTGTATATCACATATTTAAAAGTATGTGAGTATATACTATTTCAAATTATAGCTGATGGAAGAGCTTTTTGTATTAGAATTAGTCAGTGTTTTCCAGAGAGACAACCAATGGAAAGTATGGATATAGCTACGTATCTGTATCTGTATCTATATCTATTCTATATCTTCTTATGGCAGGTGGAGAGATAGATGATATAGATGATAGGTAGAAAGAAAGATGAGAGATAGATAGATAGATAGATAGATAGATAGATAGATAGATAGATGAGATTTATCTGCAGCACCATGCCTGCCTGGTACATGCAAGGTCCTGAGCTCAACTTCCAGTAACAAAAAAAAAGAGAGCAGAGGGATTAGGGAAGTTGGTTCACATATGGGAAGCACCACAATATAGTCAGCAAGCTGAAGAAACAGGGAGATCAAAGATGCAGTTCAATCGCATGCAAACCCTCAGCATCATGGAGACTGATGGGGTAACACTCAGCCTGAGCACCTGGGAAGCTAGATGTGCTCACCCCAGAGTCTAAAACTCACCAAACTTGGATTGTGTTGGTTGCAGTAAAGAAAACAAGCATATCACAGTGCAGAAGGGTGGGAGAGTAGACTCATCTTTGCTCTGAACTTTTTGCTATCCAAGCCCTCAGCCAAATGCTATCCAAGCCCTCAGCCAAACGCATGGTGCTCACTCGAGTGAGGGCAGATCTTTTTCAGACTACTGGTTAAAATGCCAGTCCCCTCTGGAAAGATGCTCACAGCTCTACCGAGAAATAATGCTTTCCGAGGTATCTTCATGTCCTTTACTCAAGTGGACACCTAAAATTAACCATCAATGTATCTGTGGAGCATTCTACAGAATACATGCCGGGAAAACGCATCCTAGTCTAAATTCTGCTGCAGATGCAGGTACCTGGGAACGAGACCAGGGAAATGTCCACTTGGGCAAGACCTTGCATAAAAAAGGAGAAGAATCAGCTTTTACATTAAGACCTGCAATTTTATCAGTTTAGCCATAGGTTAGCTTTCTATGGGCCACAGATTCATGAATACTTAAACCAAAGAGACTATTTGGCATAGCTGGATGAAATTTTATAAATGCGTGAAACTAATCAAGATTTCCTAGCTTGTGACACTTTTCCAGGAAATGAGAATGATACAGCAGCTCTGTGAGATGGATCTTATGTTAGAAACTCTATAATCCATTGGTTCTTTTCACTAAGAACTCCCTGCACTCTGCCTCCTAAACACAAGGTTGATTGCTGGCTCCTGGCTCCTGTGGGGCTGGGTGGGGCCACTTGAGTTCCCTGCAAAGAGTTGTGAATGGAATCCATATGTGTCACTGTCTCAGTTACTCTTCTGTCATTGCTGGGACAAATACCCAACCCAGAAAAGAAAGGAAGGAAAGGTTTTACTTAGCTCACAGTTCATGGAGGTTTCAATCCATACTTGGCTGGATCCAAGGCAGAGTGGCACATGGCAGAGAACATCCAGTTCATGGTGGTGGAATAACAACAATGGCAACAGAAAGAGAGAGAGAGTTTTTCTCTGTCTCTCTTATATTACATTCCGGCTCTCTGCCCCAGGCTGGGGGAAGTATACACACACAGAATCCAAGCAATACTAAAACCCATAACCACAGCCTTGGATCATCCATAATCAGTGGATCATGAGTTAATCTCAAACTCTAGAAGTCCCCAACCAATGACTGCATGAGGCTTTGGGGGGACAACTAGACATAAACCATAACAATCACTGTTAGGAGACTGAATTTGATCACTCCTGTGGGTCTCCTGAACTCTCTTTCCATCTGGGACCAGGCCACTGGTGAGTCTTCTGCTAACCTGGATCCCACAATCAGCAGAACACATATGCTGTCTTGCAACAAAACATGTGAGCAAAACCTAAGAACTCTCATTGTTGAAGCCATTGAGACCGAGTTGCTTTTGACCACAGCAGATCCTGCTTAGTGTGTCTCATTCAAGAAACCAAATCAGATGGCACATTCAGGAGTCTGTTTCTGGCTCATGTTTAGGGCTCGGTCCATGCTAATTCTTTCTGAAATGAGAACAAGATGCTCTCCTCAATGACTCATACCCTACATTTGAACCTAAGTCACTCTTTTCTGGTGAGCGAGTACATTCAGGAAATGCAAAGGATGTGAAGTATGTGTGGAGCATTGGAACCAAGCTGGTTTGGGTAATCTGTGTTTTGGACAGTTGCTACATTGGGTTTTCATTTTTCTGCCTCCTTTTCCATAAGATGCAGTGAGTGATTCACTCTCCCAAATGGTTGATAAGCTGAATTGAATTGTGCGCCTCGGGCATCAGGTAATTGTGCTGTTTCTCTGAACAAAGCAAAAAGGGAGTACAAGAAGTTTGCAGAGAGGACCTTTGACTCTCAGTGCTACTCTCTCTCTGCTACTCTACCTCCCTTTCTTTCGATTTAAATGGCTCTGGGTTTAGCATTTTGTCCCATTTTACATAATTAGTTGCATCTTTGTGTTTGACTGGGGATGACAGCCCAGCCTTGTTCGCAGGAGCTTACAAACACTCAGTGGAAGTGTTTCTCATTAGCATGTGCTAGGGAGTCTCCAAGGAGGATGAGCTCAGCCCAGGTGGGGTTAGCAACGCTGTGGGTTCATCCTGGTGCACTGCACCTCGTAAGCAATCTTTTCCCATTGGGGTGAAAGCTGAGCTTTGTTTTCTTAATAAAAAGCACGAGCTGCTTCCATGGGAGCCCTGGTTGCTAGGCAGGTTCCCTGTTCTTCCACCTGGTAGCCCTGCAGGTGGGCTTGTAGACACCCAGCTGCAGTGGGCCCACCTGCAGGCACTGCTCTTCAGCAAGGAAGACGAGGAGCTGGAAGACTGTGGGCTCCCTGGCTCTGGATACTGAGTCAGCCCTGTTCTTCAGCCTCAGCCATGGGACTTCACAGGGTGCCCCAGCCTCATCCCCTGCCTTGGTTTCTGCTCTAGAAATAGTTTAGCCTTTCTTCTGCATTACTGCCCAACTCAGTGAGTGTTCCAGCCCTAGCCACTGCACCCCTGTGCTGCCCTGGCTGACCATTCCCAGGGCTCAGAAATGTTGCAGCTCAGCATATCAATCCATGTCAGTTGTATAGCTGCCTTCTCTCTCCTCCCTGCAGGCTGCCCACAGAATTCCCTACTGCCAAGGCTTTGTCCATCGCTTATTTATCCTTCAGCAAGGTCTGTTGACTTCTCCGAGCTTCATTGTAGATTCCCAGGTGGTACAGCAAATGTAATGAATTCTACTACCCTGACTGGGTCAGCTTCACCAAGTGGGACAGAACCCGGTCCAGTCCCCAGGTCCTCCTGTGCTGCTGCCTCCCACCTTGCTCCGTCAGTGTGAGTGGATACTGTTCAATTCATCAAGAGCCCAAAATATGACAGAAAGGTAGAGGAAGGGGGATTCAACATGTGCTTGAGCTGGGGCCTCTGTGGTCTGTCTCCTCCCCTCAGACATCAGAGCTCTGGTTCTTGGACCTGCTGGCGTGGACAAAATACACAACTAGCCTTCATCCTGGTTCTCCATTCGTAAGTATTAGATGACTGACTTCTTGATCTCCTTAATGCATAAATTAGTTCCAAATGAGCCACTCTATGCCCATATAAGTATGTATTATACAGGGTTTATATATGTATACATGGATGTGTATAGGTGTGTATTCTGCTAGGTGTGTGTGTACGCATCTATGTGTGTGTGAGTGTGTGTGTGTTCTATGGGTTCCCTTTTTCTGGAGAACCCTGACTAATATATGTGGATGTGGCAAAATTATAGAGATGATTCTCAAAGAATGAAAGTTCAGGAGACTGCGTTGCACAAGATGGTGTGACCCAAGCATCATATGTGTGAGATAATACGCTTCACTCTTTTGTTCTGTGCACTGAAGTGAAGATGACCTACCAGGTGAGGTGGTTGTGAAGGTCAGAAGGTGCACAGAGCCCTACTCCAGTGCCTGGCAAGCAAATTTTGTGTGGTGTTCTCTTTCTCTGTGTTGTTATTGTTGTGTATAATACATAACTCGGCCTTGAGCTTTTCATTTGCATTTCCTGAAGAGCTTACAGTCTTCCTGATTCCCCTGAGGGGAAAACAAAGGAGATGCTCTCGATTGAGGGCCTGCCCGGGCTGTCCTTCGGTCTAGCAACCTCACTCTGCTCTGTGGAGCCTGCAGAGATACATCCTGAGAGATCTACATCCCCTCGCAGGCCTGACCCGCTAGCCCACCCACTCTGAGTGTGACTCGGCTCCAGTGAACCATAAGAGAATCAAATCATCTCCAATCAGACAGAGGATTTCCAAGACAAGCAATTCTGTGGATTTCCCCTCTGAGGTCAAAGGTTCCAGAGTCCAGGTGTCCCCTCTGCCTTCCTGGGCGATTATCTCTGGGCTTCTCCAGATAATGTTGCAAAGTGCAGAAACCTTGCGTGGGGCTTATATAACGCTAGTCAATTCTGTAGCAATCATTGTCTGAGTTAGCTAATGGCAGGGTAGGAGGACCGCCTACTGAGATTCCATTACCTTGTAATTTTCAGCTTGTTCACTGTTGCAATAAAGCCCCTCTGTCTTATAATTCCCCAGCATTCTTGTATCATCTTCTCAAGAACTGAAGTATGTATGATGCTTTCTGCTGGGCATTCATTGAGATAAGTTATTGAAGTCAAGCAGAGAAGCAAGCTTCCAGCGCTCAGCTATTCATCTCAAAATTTATGTTCATGCTTGCTTCTGAAGGTCTAATGTAATCACAAACAATGTGCTTTCTATATGTTTAAAAATTCATAAGTTTCCTCTCTAGTGAAGGCTGAGGGGTGAGAAAGTCCCCACACTTGGGGCTCATTAGCAATAGGAGGCTTGGAGCAGCTGACTTGTGTTTGATGTACTTTCTCTGGGCCCGAAGAGCCGCAGTTGTTGAGAGCCAGCCAGCTGGGAGGAGGGATGACAGCGAGAGGAACTCATTAACCTGACCAAGAGTCAGTCTCTATGATCTGCCAGATGATCACTTTCCTCTGAAAATGGCTGCTTCCTCCCACATCTTCTCTGGTTCCTGAAATGCACTGCACCCCTTCTCTCCTCTGTGTGCACTGCAGCCCCATCTCTGTTCTGCACCTGTGTGGTCATCTCAGTCCACTCCCTGCCACTCTCCACTCTACCCCGGACAGCCGCTCCCCGCAGGAGAAACTTCTCCTCCTTCGAATCAGCAAGGAGAAAATCAAATACAAAGGTCGTTTGGTGCAGTTTGGGGTCCAATAGCTTCTGTGTCCCCTTGAAATCTAGCAGCACAGGCCATGAGGATCCCAGGAAGACTCCAGGAAGAGAACAGAAAGGGAGTCAGAGGGCCCTTGGGCTGATTACCTTTCATACTCTACTCTCCGCCCATGGGTAGATTCCCACCCTATGACTTATGTAGGATGGATTGAGGGCACTGGAGGTGCTAAAGCAGAGGTCTTAAGCCCCCCTAGGACGCAGGCTGCATGGCAAGAGGTCAGTTGTGAGGGAGCAAGTGAAGCATCATCAGTATCCCCAGTGGCCCCAATGGTTTCCATCTCCTCCCAGGCGCCACTTCTTGTCCAATTAGCAAGCCTTAGATTCTCACAGAAACACAAAGCCTACCATTAACTGTGCATTCAAAGGATTTAGATTGAGAGCTCCTTTGAATCATCCTGAAGCCATGTCCCCCTCCCTCTCATGCATATAAAAACTATCTTACGTAAAACAGGTCCCTGGAGCCAAAACAGTTGGGAACCACTGCTGTAGAGCACCAATTATGACACTCCTGCTACTGAGACACATTTTGAACTGTTCTGGCTAAGGATGGCTGGCAAAAGCCCCTTATGTGTCCTCCAGTGATGAGGCCAACTGCTGTGGATCCCTAAGGCTCCATGTACGAAGTCTAAGCACTCTGAGGCCTCCAGGTCAGAGGGCAGCCCGTGCCATGTGGAGAGTCTGAGAGAAGCAATGGGCAGCAGCTCAGCAAAGCCTCGCCTCTCAGCCATGGTTCCCCAGGCCCTGATTTGTGAGTGCAGAAACCTCGCCATGGTCCTCGCCAAGGGCTGCAGGTGGCACCTCAGCCATTTGGGCCTTTCCAGCTATGGTCCTAAACATTACAAAGCAGAGACAAACCAACCCTTTGTACCTGGTCCAATTTCTGCCCACAGACTCCAAGAATAGTAAAAGTTCCTTTAGATCCCAGAATGGGGGCAAGGTCAGTGGCCAGCCAGAGTGGGAGGAGATGGGAAGGTTCCTCCTAGAGCCCTCTCCAAACAGATCTTCTACCCCATATTTTGAATACATGAAAATGTACAACTATCCAGAGGATCCAATAGGGGTTGAGCCATGAGGTCTTCTGGTTCAGATTGTATTCTTATTTGGCAGAAAGAAGTCATGAGACTTAGCATAGAGTCACTTGTATGGGGCACCTGCATGCATGACGGGTATAGGGCAGGATGAAATAAAAGACAGAGACAAATTTAGTAATACATGAAGGGGGCTGGGATGCCAGTGCCTTAAGATGGGCAGAGAAAAAGACACTCCAAGAGAGCCATTATTTATTGGGTGTATGCACAATGGTAGGAGGGGCTGGTGAGAGATTCACGGTGGTGGGAGACTCAGAGGTCAAGACGACCAATTAGACACAGCTAATCCTGGTGTGACTCAAGGGAGTGGAGATGAGCCCATGCTAAGAAGGACCTTGCCCCAGGGTGTTTTTTAATCTTAGTGGCTTTAGTTTTAGTCTTACTGGATGGGAAAGGGTAGTCCATCCCTAAAAAATTATGAGAAATCTCTGAAGAGTGACACCAATAATTCCAAGTCTCCATGTATTCTTTAGAGAAATATGAAAAATTAGGCATCATGAATTTGTGGTCCCCAACACACTTGGAAGCAGAAATGTACAGGGAGGGCTGGTTATGTAAGCAGGACCCTCAGAGTAGATTCTATCTAGCGCTTGAGGGAGAGTCCTGGAGACACTGGCATGAGATCCAGGTCCAGGAGGAGAGAGCAGGGAGGAAGCGCACCCACGAGTGATGGTCAATGCCATCAGCCAAACGACGTCTGGCTTCCTTGGCCTCTGCATGTATATTATCCAAGCCTTCTAGAAATTCTGATTTCCACGGAGCTCCATTCACCTCAGAAGCACCCAGCATCTACTAAACAGGAGACTGGGCGTGGGAGGGAAGTATACAGATGAAGACACTTGTGACCTCCCGTCTGGGGAAGTCATTCTCCAACCTGAGCTCTCTGCCTGTCTGGAAAAATCACTAAGTAATTCAGAATTTGATTCAAAGCATTTCCAGAAATCACAGCCACTGGAAGGCTAAGGCACATGCTACTTTGGGAATCTGCCAATAGCAAGGGGCTCTTGCCTTGGGGTGAGGCTTTCTTCTGTCTTTGCATCAGGTTCAGAGGATAGCAGAAGGGCTCAGAGCGTAGATGTGGTCCTCAGAGGGGGGCTTCATCAGCACCCTCTAGCTGATCCCACCACTTTGCCAGCTGGCTGCAGAGGAGAGCCTGGGAAAGCCTCATTAAGCCACACAAAGCCAGCCTAAGAAGCAACAAAGTGGACTGCAGCTGCCTCGCCGGCCTGCTGCAGCTGATTGCTTGTGATCCCTGTCAGCCTGTGGCCAGCCTGCCTGCTGATACAGCCTGTTGTGTCGCAGACCTTATTACTGCAAATCCCATTTCCACTGCACAGATGCCTTGGAAATTGCAAACATGTCTACCTGTGGCCATGCTGCCTGCAAGGGTCACTGCGGCAGCATTTTGGCCCCTCTACAGTTTGCCTCACACACATACACACACACACACACACACACACACACACACACACACACACACTTCAGCGCTCAAGGTTAAAGCAACCACAACTTCTCACCTTGATGTGGCTTAATCCCAGCCAGATCCAGGCTGGGTCCTGTGAGGAGGCCAAGGACTCCCCAGTCTCACAGAGCAGGCCCTCTCAAGGATGCCCAGGAGGCCAATTTAACTGAAAAGCTATGTGCTTCAAAAAGCTGTGTTTTGAAAGCCTCCTAGTTGCATTGATTTGCAACAGAGATGCAAACTACCATGAGAAACAGGCTGATATTTACTGAGTGTTGCCTAGATGTTAGGATCTGTATATTAATTTGTAAGTGCGGTCATTTCATGCCTAGAACAGTTATGAATGAGGCATCCTCTTTTATGCAGAGCAGGAAAAATGAAGTTTAGAGACATTTCTTAGCAATATGTAAACGTCCTCTGTGTTTGTTTCTCATTGATGGGTGCAATCCAGAAACCTGCAACTTTAAAAAAGAAAGGTTTAACTTAGATTGAGTTCAGAGAGATTCAGCACATGGTCAGCTGGCTCCAGTGCAAGGGCCTGTGGGAGCAAACCTGCTTAGCTCAGCAGGAAGCAGAGAGCAGAGGAACAGTGTCAGAGAGGGAGGGGTGAGGGGCCAGACACACCAAGACACACCCAAGAGCACGTTCTCTTGGTGAGGAAGCAGAGCAGCTACACATTTCATTCTTGGCGGAAAAGAAAACTGGTCTAGACTCCCATAGAAACCAGGATTCTGGTCTTAAGTATTCCAAAGAAATGAAAGCATATGTCTACACAAAGATTTGTACTCAAATGTTGAGGGCATCTTTCCAGCCAGATATCAAAGCAGATAGTCATCAGCAAATGAAAGAACAGGTCACTTATATCCATCCCACAGACTGCTTCTCAGCAATAGAAAGAGAAGTGTTGATCCATACATGCTGTGGTTTGGAAGTGGTTTGTAAACCTGGGATTTGAGCATGTGAGGTTGCTTCTCAGGGTAGCGAAGTGTGAGGTGGTATAGAACCTCTAAGAAGTCTGGTCTTGTAAAAAGTAACTGGGTTTTTGAGGGTCCTACCATAGGAAGGAATTGTAGTTTTATAGAGCCCTGATTAGTTCTCATGAGGGAGTGTTGCCAGATTTTTGTGGAAAACAAACCTCTTTGCTTTGTAAGAGTTACCCACCTTCATTCAACTAATATATACAAAGTGTGGATAAACATGAAGGCTAAAAATTATTTTAGGGGCTGGGAAGATAGCTCAGTGGTCTATCTGGCAAGCACAAGAACCGGGGTTTGATCCCTGGTGCTGCATTCCATGCTGGCCCCACACCAGACATGGTGCATGCCTGTAGTCCCAGCACTGAGGAGGTTGGGACAGGGTGATCCCTATGAGCCCAAACTGTGTAGTGAGACCCTGTAACAAATAAATGAAATATTTCAAAAAAATTCTTTTAAAGTCAGAAACAAAAGAGTTGAGTTCATTGATATCAAGTTCCAGAAAAATCAGATGGTCTACTGGAACAGAAATCAAGCTAGTAAGGGTCTAGGGTGAGTGTTAAGATGTAGGGTGACTATGAAATGTCACAAAGGAAATTTTGGCTTTCTATAGTATTGGAAAGCTGAACTCAAGGCCTTGTAAATATTATGCAGTTGCTCTAGCATTAAGCTTTTTAAATTTCACTTAAATTTTGTTTTAAAAAATTATTTTTACAGTACTAGAGATCCAACCTAGGACATTTTGTACTGAGCTTACTAAGCCTGTAAGATACTCGGGCTGGGCTCAAACCTGGCATCTTCTTGTCTCACCTTCCTTTGTATATAAGATTACAGGTGTGCACCTCTGTTCTTTGCCCAAAGGAACTCTCTAAGGTGACGGGGTCATCTTTTCCATGATTACAGTGGGTGCTACGAATGCACTGAATTGTCACATTGTATGCCATAAATACGTATAGTTGAAATAATAATCAATAAAATAAATGCTATGTGTTTGTCAAAAGGCATCAAAATTATTTCTAAATGGGTGCTTTTATTATTTATAAATTGTGCCTCAATAGATTTGATGAAAATGTAGGGTTTCTACTTACAAGCCAATCTGATTCTGAAGTTTTCTATGCGCCCACCCCCACACCCTGTATCTCTTGTTGGGTAAGGACAGGCCATTCATTGTTTGCTCTGTGTCTCCCTGGAAGCAGGCAGAACCTGGGCTCTGGGGAGAAGGGAGATGAGCCACACATAGCTGAGCCAGCACTCAGGTGAACAGTTTCTGACTTCTCCCTTAGAGGAGCCCTGGATCAGTATGTTACTTTTCACTTGTTGCTGGGACAAAATATGTGACCCAAAATTAAGGAAGGTAAAGTTTATCATACTCTACTTGCTCCAAGGCAGACTGGCCCATGGCAGAAGGCAACAGTTCATGGTGGCAGAAAACAGCAAAGAAAAGGAGAAGAGGCACAGTTGCAGCTTCTAGCAAGCCCCCTCCCTTCCTTCCACACTGACTGTGAAGACAGGAGCTCCTCCAAAGAAGTGGCACTCTCCATCCTTCCTCAGTTCCCTTTTATGTCTTTAAGTGCTGAGTACTCTAGGGTGAGCCCCCCATGACCTAGGGAGGGGCCACTACAAACTACAATGTGGAATTGCTGAGCCACTTTTGTTAAGCTTTTAACTTCTCAAGTTGACACAATTTATCAGCCACTACAGTCAGTGTAGCTTTCCTGATGCTTCTTGCATCATTGTCTCCTTGTACAGAAGAAGAGTTCCCACCTTATAAGGTTAAATTGGTTTGAGTTCTTTTCTTCAGGCTTTTGGTGGTGTGCTTGACGAATAAAAATTGTGTATATATTTGAAGTATACAACATGGTGATATATTGGTATATACTGTGAAATGCTAATTAATGAATCTATTGCTCTATGTAGTTACCATTTGCTATTTTCTTGCCTCCCTCCCCTTCCTTCTTTCCTTTCTCCCTTCCTTTATGCCTTCCATTTTGCTTTCTGTCTTCTCTCTCTCTTATCCTCTCTTCTTTCTCATCCTTCACTCATTGCTTCCTCCTCTTCTTTTCTCTATTCTCTCTCTCTCTCTCTCTCTCTCTCTCTCTCTCTCTCTCTCCCTCTTCTTATAATGACAACACTAAAGACCTGTCCTTCAGTGACTTTCCCATATGCAGTATATCACTGCATTATGCAATGGATATGTCAATGAGCTTGTGCTAATCATTTCACAAAGTATGCATATACCAAGGCATTGTTTATATGCTTTAAGTATGATGACTGTCCATCAGTGATATCTCATTAAAGCCAAAAAGTGCATAATCTCACACCTGATCTATCAAAATAGAACCATAGAAATGAAACAGGAATTTGTATTCTTCAGAAGTTCTCCCAGGAGATGAAGACAGTTGGGGCCTCCTGGAACACTCATTCCTTGTGTTCAGATGCCTTTTACGTCTACTTGCATTTCTCCAAGGCTGAATTCAGTTTTCACACCAACCCAGTTCCACATGAGCCTTGAGTGTTTTCTGTGGTCAATTTCAAAACAGGTCCTAAGCCTTGATGTGCTGATGTAGCCCTGTAATCTCAACATTTGGGAGGCTGAGGCAAAAGGTGCACAAATTCTAGTATATCCTGAGTAAATTAGTGACTTGGTGAGGCCCTGTTCAAAGTAGAAAACACACAAAAAAAAAATGGGGCTGAGGATCTATCTCAGTATAGAGGCTCTGGGTTCAATTTCCTGTATCCTGGAATTGAGGTAACTCTTAAGTCTCTTTGAGCTGATCTCCACAGTTCCAATGCATGAAGAGTAGCTTCTCTTCTAAAAGCTGAGATTGAGATACATGGCATAGCTGTTTCCAAACAGAAGTTGTCTTCCCTGGGGGGAAGATTTCCAGGGTTGTTTCCCTTGTACCTCCCTTTCCTTTTGAAAACATAAGACAAAAATTACAAGCAGATTACATAAAGCTAAATACTGAGCAATATGCACCATGCTTTGTTATACTTGAAAGGAAGAGATTGTGTGTTCTTTGAATCTTCTACAGTTTCTGAGAGAACCTGATGAGTGTGTGAGAGCACAGACCTGGAAGATTCCTGCCAAAGTCCCAAGTCCTTGTTTCTTTTGTGAGGAGCACTTCAGGTTGATTCTTTGATGGCACAGAACTGTAGTTCCCCAAGATGTTCTACTTGTAAAGCAGGAAAAAGCATGATGGAGCAAGCAAGGGAGAAGAACATGGAGAGGTGAGCCCTCAACTCTGCTGTACTGAACCTAAAACCAGCCATGCATCTCACATCCTTAAGAGAGATGTGCAAGAAAAGAAGCTACCCAGGAGGCTTCAAAGATCTTATCTTCCATTTCCACCTCATCTCATAATCTCATTTCCTTTTGCTCTCCTTCAGGAAAATGGGTCTTTCAACCCTTCCTGCCATAGGGCTTTGGCAGAACCTGTTCTGAAGTCCTGGAATTTTCTTTGTTTTCTTCTTTAACTAGGCAAAAGTCACTCTTCATTGAGATTTTAAGCATCCTTTCTGTTGAGGATGTTTCCCTGATCTTTCAGTATTCAAATCTCAGGATAATGGCTCACAACTCACATGTTCCTTTGCTTTGGTGAATGTAACCTTGAACTTGCAGTTGTTTGAGAGATGATTTGACAAAGCTTCACAAGGGCAGAGACTTCATTTACTTCTTTTTCGGCTCTAGAATAACAACAAAAAAAAAACCCAAACCCTCAACACCTAGTATTGTGCTTGGCACATATACACACATAAATATTTTGGGGAGGTTAAAATGAATGAATGATCACATGGTGCAGACCAGAGCCCAGTGACGGAAAGGGGTGTGGGTCAGTGTCTGAGCCGAGACTAGGACCATGGGCTTTGCAACCCTGAGTCTCTGTTTTGTTCTCTGACTCCACTATTTCTATCACATGAAATCATGACTTGGTTGCAGAAAAAAAGAGAAAAGAAGCCAAAACATTAGACAAGGGAGTATTCTGCTGAATGGACTGTTTCTGACTATCTTTGAAATGAAAAGACCATTCACAAAAGAAATCATGAAAGAATTATAAGGGATATTATAAGGGATATTATAAGCAAAGTACTTGGTAGGAATAATAATGAACAAAACATTTCTGCTTATTGTTTGTCTAATTTTGAATTTTAATGAATAGCAGGGGTGATAATTACTCAATTCCTATGTTTATATAAAACCAACACATGAAACCTCACAGTTCGGTATTTATGGAGTGTCAGGTTCTTTTAAATACACAGCTTTGCAATTAGAAAAGGAGCTGTTCATTAACATTTTAAACTAGATAAATAAGGAATAGAGTTGTTATTTGTTCATTAAAATTGTAAAAACGGGGAATTATACACTCATCTTTTGGGTGTATCCATATCCTTTAATTAACTCTGAGCCAGAGTGTGACTCAGAAGCATGTGGCTACACACCTAGAAGTGATGTTGGCACATTTGGGAGTGTGTCTGGTGGACCTGGAGGGGCGACCACTATACTATCTCTGCCATCCTTCCCTTCTGCACTTATCCCCTTGATCTGCATTCCAGCCACCATCTTTGGACTGTCACACCATTCTGCCATGGTGCTTCTGCCCTGGAACCACTAACCATGGACTGAATTCCCTAAAACAGAAAGCCAATTTTAACCTCTCAGCCTTTAACCTGTAGGTACCGGGTCTTGTGTTCCAGCACTGGAAAGCTGACTGATACATAGATTGATCTGGGTTTGAGTTATTTTTCTTCTTGGTGATCTTTAGAAACTTACTCAAACTTTCTGGAATCAGTCTTTTTAGCCACACAGTGGGATCATCATCTTATTTCATAGGCTTATTTGGAGGGATTAAAGAACATAAACCACAAAGACATACTTGGGGTAAAGGCCTCTTTAGTCATAATAGGTATGCCACTGGTATGGCCCACCTTGTAGAACACATGTCTAGATTTCTACATGTTGTTCTCCTAGTGTCAGCGAGAGGTCAGTATATAAAGAGTGGTCACCCACAAGCTGGTGGCATTTGAGGATACCAGTATATTCTCTATCTGATGATTAAATGCCAGGACTCTGTTATCAAAGCACTCTGAGAAATAGGCAAGGACCATATGTCTTTGATTCATCCCTCTATTCCCATCATTGATTTTATTAATGAACTACTGCCCAGCAACCATGACAGCATCAAGCCCTCTACATGCTTCCTCTGACGTCTAAGCTACCACTCCTTGGACAGGGAAATTTCCCATCTCGCTCTATCCACCCAGGGAACTGGTATGCAGACAAAGCTCACTCAGGCATCCTGTCACCTGGAACTTTTGCTGAAACAACCCTGTACTTGGGTTCCACACTCAAACTCACTCACTTCTTCTAATTTTTAGATGGCTCAGGCACTGACACTAAAAAAAGTGATTACATTGCCACTGCTCTGAATCTTCCCAGAAGGCAGTCACTGGGGTCTGGAAACTCCTTATTTGTCGTCCCCACATTTGATGCAGGTCAGAGATTGAGCTGCCCCTGACGACTGTCTGTTTAGCTTCTGCCCCTGTGCTTGTTTCAAGTCACATTTTTTATAAGGCTATGTTGCCCTACATCTCTGCCAATCCTTCCCAATGGAAGCCTTGGCCCCTTCTCCTAGCAGATCCACACATTCATGCCATGGGGCAATGTCCCCCAGACCACTTCGGGGCTCCTCAGTACTCAGCAAAGGGAAGTGAGCAAGAGCAGATAGACACCTTTCTGAAGGGTCGTCTGGCTTCCTCTAGACCTTTGCCAGGATCTACTGCTTACAACTGACTCAGTCACATGCTGCCAGGCCTTACTGCCCACCCTCATCTGCTTTCTGGACCTACAGTCTCAATTTCCTGAGGGGAATGGAATGAAGAAGAGTCTTAGTCAAGCCAGAGACACCAGTCAACAATTCATGGAAATGGACAGTTGTGGGTGCCGTGGTACTAAGCATGTCTTTTTATTCTGATGTTTTGGAGTGGGGGGCAGCTTCTGACTTTGGAGAGACTCTGATTCCCAGGGCTGGCAAGGTCTCCAACAAGATCAACAAGTGGCCTTTGAGGTTGCCTTTCACATGTGAACATGCCAATTTGGAGTCCACACCCAACTGTTTTCTCTAAGCCCAGGAAACAGCCCCTACAGTCCAGAGCATGATACAATTATTCTAACAAGCTGATCCTAAACCTGACTCACCCATTTCTTCCTGCTGTAAACACTGTAAAGGCTCTCTGTTCACTTTTCCCCTCCATGACCAACCCAGATGTGTCTCCATGTGGTCTCATGTAGTGGCATGGCCCTATCTCCTTCTCTTGGATCTGAGTGACAGATCATTTTCTCAGTGGGAGATGTCTCCCAACGTGGAGGTCTCGCCTCACCTGAATAATAGAAAATTCTATATATGCAAATAGTCACTCCCATTGGCTTCCAACCAATTCCTAAAGCATTATTTTCATCTCCTAGAGTCAAGTAAGCTATCAGAACTGAATGCAGGACTGAACAATGAGCATAGTATACTAAAGGCACTGCAAGAAGACAGAGTAGCCAAATGCCTTGGGCCAAGTGTAAGGGGCTCATAGTATGGGAATAGCAATCTCTCTCCTGTGTAATATAACCATCAGGACATAGTGTAGGAAAGAGAAGAATGACATGGAAGAGTTAATGGTCCAAGTATCCCCACAAGGCAACATCCCCAGACTGTATGTACTTTTTATTTTAATTTAGGGCTCCTCAAAGTCACTAAGTTGCCTAGGCTAGGCTTGAACTTGCAGTCCTCCTGCCTCTGCCTCCCAGAGTGCTGGAACTACAGGTATGCACCACCATTCATGGTACCCTTAAATTCACTGGTTGAAGTTTTAACCCCAATAGCTCAGAATATGACTGAATTTGAGGTAGGACCTTAAAATTAAAATGAGGATGCTAGTGTGGATCCTAACCCAATGTAACTTGTGTTCATATAGGAAGAAGAGACTGGGACCTGGACATACAGTGAGAGAAGATGTGAAGACAAAAGGTGAAGAGTAAAGAAGACAATCACCAGAAGAAACCAAATTTGTTGCTATCCTGACCTCAAACTTAACCTCTAAAATTGTCAGAAAAGCAATTTGTGTTTTATTTAATCCAGCAGTCAATGCTACTTGGCTACCTCAGCTGTAGCTGTTCTCCTGTTTCCGTAAGTTGTATTTTGAGAAAGAAGAAAGGGCCCTGACATCTAATAGGATGTATTTGCTTTTATTTTCTTCACCCAGGCTGCTGATAGACATGTTTGTAGCCCCAAATTAGATGTAGGTAGCAGTGACAAGTGAAGTCAACACATCACAACATGGGAATGAATAGTGTGCGTGTGAGCAACGG
The DNA here is from genome assembly GCA_002564285.1 of Tympanoctomys barrerae. Taxonomy (NCBI): domain Eukaryota; kingdom Metazoa; phylum Chordata; class Mammalia; order Rodentia; family Octodontidae; genus Tympanoctomys; species Tympanoctomys barrerae. The sequence goes on along the minus strand of NDGN011365133.1, from coordinate 1,954 downwards.
CCCCCGAAATGCTATTTCTCTCAGGCTTGCATCCTCTGCCCATAACTCTGCCATTCTCAAAGGAGCCTTTGAAGTTCAGGAAGCCTGAATCATCCCAAAATTCAAAACCTTCATCCACTCTGTCATGCTGCAGCTATGCCGGCTGATCAAGGTGAGGTGAAGGGGTAGGCAAAGCCTTTTAGGTGCATGCAAATAAGGCTGTGGGACTTACAGAGTTTGGTGGATCTTTCAAATGCAGTATCAGGGTAAGAAAGGGCTGGTGCTTTCTTTCTGAAGATTTCAGTCATTGGAGAGAAAAACTGTGTACACAGGTATGGGTGGACCTGTGGCACATCCGAACAAGGTTAAGGCCAGGTGCTTGGGAACAGAGAAATAAAGGGCGGTAGTCCAGTTCAGCCCCAAGATGGTATCTTAACAGCTACAAAAGACCGATGCGTCAGAATGCTGACAAGCTGCCTGGCAGCGTGAAAATGAGGGTTTGAGATGAAAGTAAATTATTTTTTTCTCCTCCCAAAGTCAGTCATTTATTCTCTTCGAACATCTGTTTCCCAGCTTAAAAGTCACCATCCTTTCCGTACCTATCACCCATATTGCTAAGAAGCTCAAACAGAAGATCAGTGTAGGAACACCAGGAAGGGGATTCTGAGGGCCAAGCTTACACAGAGACTCCTACTTTTTAGGAAAAGGCCACACTTTTATCTGTGGGTTATAGCAACTGCAACACTGGGCCATGAAGAGAATTGTCAGCCCTACCTTCCCGCTGTTCTTTAGCTTTTTATTTAAAGATACGTTGAGACTCAGAGGATCGTGCCAGTCTTACTCTCCTGTTGCTAAGACACAGCATGTGACACCCACAAATTAAAAGAAGACATTATTTTGGCTCATGATATTTAGAAGACTTAGTTCAGAGTCAGCTCACTCCAAGGGAGGAAAGGCATGGTAGAAAGATGGTGGAAGAAAGCTGCTTATGTCATGGTGGCCAGGAAGCAGCTTCGAGGCAACTCCCCAGGGGCCTGCATTTCTGTCCAGGCCCTGCCTCCTAAGAGAGCACACTCAGCTCAGACCTCACCCATGAATACAGCACCCATGTGATCCAATCATCCTCCCAGATCCCAATCTCTGAACATATGTCCTTTTGGGTGGACATTCTAGATTTAAACCATAATGGCAACAATATATGTGGCATCTCCCAATGTTAACATTTCATCAAATCATAATAAAATTATTAAAACTAATTCATCCATCCTAGTACAATCATAGTAATTAAACTGTAGACTTTATTTGGAGTGCCCCAGTTTTTGCACTAAGGTCTTCATTGTATTCTAGGATCTCACCTATAATTCTACACTGGGCAAACTCTTGGTTATTCATTTTACACTTTGGGTTTTAATCCAATAGCAGCTGTAGCCACAGGAAGCTCCGAAGGCACCTCGTTCTACACCCTTCCTGTGCACCATTTTGGTTCATTTCCATTAGGTTGGCTGTTTTTTTTTTTTTTAATTGCACTTCCTCTATCACCACAAGATGTTCTAAGACACCCTGCATTTCCTCTTCCTCAGCTTTATAGCCAACCGCCTCCTCACATTATCTATATTTTATCAAGGACCACTTAAACATTCCAAACCCTACTGGAGAAAAAAAGGAAGCAATTGATGTGGAAGATACAGTGCAGGTTTGATTTATTTTTTAGATATCTACTGCCTTCTCCAAACACTGCTACTTTCGTCCTATACAAAGGGCCACATGATCACATTAAGAAATAGTGACTGGGCACCTGGTGTGTGGCAGGGTCTGGATCCATCAAGATCAATGGTATCATCTGTATACCCTTTTTTTTTTTTTGGTAAGTTCTGTTATTTGAGTATTACAGGTGTGTAAACTTGGCAAAGTCTTCTAAAGTGTTTAGGATAGATATATAGTTACATTCTCTTAATGAATGGAATGGTTTGTTCTA
>NDGN011365113.1:0-37957 GCA_002564285.1 Tympanoctomys barrerae | reverse complement strand
GAAATATTTCTCTAAAATTCACTCTGTCTACATCTTATATCTTTCACATTTTAATATTTGTCTATAATTTTTAATATTCTATATAATTATTGATTTTCAATAAAGTTAATGACAGAAAAAACAACACTAACAAAGGCTGGCTCTCCCTTCCCAGGGACTGAGCTTTTCTCACTGTCTCTGAGCCCTAGAGGTGAACGAACAAGGATTACTTCTGTCGTTTCTTGTCATTCCATTTGCTTTTTCTTCTTCCTTCTTAGCCCTTTTCTTGTGTCCTTCTCTTTTGCAAAAGAGCTACCTTCTTGCTTCTTCTTCTTTATTTATTTATGCTTCGGGCCTCTCAAGAAGAGAAGCCACATGATATTTAAAACCTGGGTGTCTGATTTATTTCACTTAACATGATGGCTCCAAGCTGCACCTGTTTTCCTTTAATGACTCAAGTTTATCCTTCTTTATGACATAGCTGTACTTCGTGAGGTGCCACTACCATCATTTGTTGGTGGGTGTAGAGGTTGTTTCCAAGAGTTAGCTGTTAGGAGTCAGAGTGTTACAAACACGAGTGACCAGGACTGAGGCCTTTGGTCCCCCGGTGTTTCTTTCAATAGAACAAGCCCCTGAGCTAGGTTTGCCTCCACTCCACATACAAAGAAACTGAGCCCAGGCCCAGTGTCTCCTGCCACATCACGTGTTGAGATTCATACCACTTCTCATCCATGAATAAGACGCCTTGGGATGCATGCTGTTTATGCCTCATGGTCTGATTTAAAAGCTGGGAAGGAGAATGCTCTAGGCAGGGAGCTTGCTCATGCACTGAGTTATATCCAGGAAGAAAAGTTTTACTGGAGCTCAGATTTGAGCCAAAGTTGGGCCAGTTCTCCTTGCACCTGAAGAACATCCTAATAGCTACCTGTTAGTTTCACTGGTGCTTACCCAGTAGGAAGTTATTGGCAAATATCATGTGTTTACCCGGTAATTACACACCCATGCAGATTACTCACTAATTATACTCAGCATGTGCAAAAGTCGTTAGCACACCCCGTCCCAGCCATCGGGGTGAAGGAGGTACCCAGCTCTGCACTGATTGGTATTAATTCTATAGCGTTTGGTAATTGCCTATTATTTACCATATCTAAGGTTCTTCACCTCATCACAAAACCAGAAGCTGCGTGGGTTCCAGGCTGAAGCCCCTTTGCTGCTAGCCCAAGGGCAACTCTGGGCATGTGGCAGTGTGACTGACTCCTTGTTCTCCTTGCATAGGCCATGGGAGCAGCCATGCTGGAGAGACACGTGGAGGCCTCAGCCAGACTCAGTGGCAGAACAACAGACTGCTCTCACCCGCATGGGTCTGTCCTAAGCAAATTTAAAATCCTAGGCCAGCTTCCCCAACACCTAGCATGTTCCTGAGTTGCTGTGCACCCAAGGAATTAAAACTAATTTTAATATTAGCCCTAAGCAAAGCGTAATTAGAAAGATAAATCTTCAGCATTTCTCTCCTACCCAAGCCTCTCCCTGCCACCTTCTTCGCTATCCCACCTTCCTGCTGTAATGCATTATGAAACCAAACATGAATGTCTTGAAGACTGTCTGTAACAACACTTAACACATTTGTTCAGCTAATTGAAAGTTAGTTCTGATCTCAGGCAAACACCAGGAGCATGACACCTGAAAGGATGGATGTCCCTGCCTGGGGACGCTAGGAGGGCAGGACTACTGGGTGTGAACCAAGCAGCAGCACGCCATGGCTTCCTGGAGCAGCCCTCCATGCTTCCTGAGCATAAGAACCTACAAAGGCAATGGTGAGACAGACCTGGGATCAAGTGATGCTCCCTTGGAGTTCAAAGACCCATTTCATGTCTAGGAATAACTGTCTTTCACAGTGTCTTAGTGGTATGGAAGGACTGCCTTCAGTTCTCCTGACCAGACCGCCAGGGAACAGGCAAGTGTCTAGAGAATGGTGGGAAGGATGCACAGGTACAGCAGGATGGGCTTCCCGAAAGGCAGAGATTACCCTCTGGACTCTCCGGTGGTCAGCTGCAGTCCGCTCACCTAAGAGTCAGGGAAGGTTGCGCCTCAGGGAGAAAAGACAGAGCTGAATTCTCAGTTGCTGACAGGAGAAAGGGGTTAGAATTTAAGTCCTTGACCTGTGTCCTGGGTGACAGAAATTTCTGCTTCACTGCTGAAACAGACTCAGCCAATGAGAGCGGGTCGTCTTGGCTCAGAAGAACAAATGGGTAGCAGCATGGTGCTGTTTTCTAGTTCATGGAGCTCAGTGATTTCACTGAAGGTTTGTGGATCGCTTAAAAGGGCTAAGTACATGGCTGTGAACACCACCCTCACAGCCTGGGAAGCTGAGATGACGGAGAGAGAAGTGAAAAGCAAGATGCAAGAGCAAAACCCAAACAGATCCCTGGCTTCAAGGTACACTGTGAAAGGGGGGACACCTGCTCCCTGCAGAGCCCTGACTCAGAAGGACAGTGTCAGCCCCAGCACTCAGGTCTGTGCTTTCCAGAGTCATGCCTGAGGATTTCTTCTGGACAGCCAGGCATTGCTGACAGTACAACAGCATCCGAAGCCTTCTGTTCCTCGCGCTTTTCACACACCTTTTTTACCCTACAGCTGTCATCTTTGGCTTTCTTTTTAAGTCTCTGCTCTTTATTTTACAAAGTGTTAAACATGAGAGGTGAGGCTAGATCCCAGTTCGAATGGAGGGTCCTGGGGGGGGCTTGCTCCTCACGGCCACACCCATCTGTTCCCAGTCCCACCCCAACTCATTCTAAACCTGGACAGTCCCACCAAGCCACTCCCTGGTGTCCTTCTGGTTTACAGTCCCAGACCTCTTCTCCTAGGTCTGCCAGGCATCTGTAATTTTATGATCTGTGGTCAGCACTCTGGAGAAATGTGCAGGGTCTTGCTAGTACCATGCTTCATGGACCAGAGTGGGAATCTGGTGCATGGGTGAGGGTGCTCTGAGAATGGCAGGTTGGAAGATGCTCAATGAAGGAGGGGTGACATATAAGGCCTGTGCAAACCCACCATGTGCCTGCACTCATTCCTGTGGGCCTTATCTCACTCTCTGCCCCCATCAAGATGTCTTTATTTTTCGTTCAATCCCTGGTACAGTGAGAAAAAAAAGATGAAGATGGGTTTATTTTTTAATCTTATTCTCTTTCATAGGTGAGTTCATCTATGAACCCTGCTTTGGGACATTTCTGCCAATCACCTCGTGGCACGCCCATTTCCCCTCTACTCTTACTCCACTCCCCGTCGCCCTTAGCCATGGCCAACTGGAGGAAAATTCTTTCATTTGTTTGCAGGGTGTGGTGAGGCCTGGAACCCATTTCTTTTGCCACCCTGTACTAAAGATGACACCAAGACCGCCTAGAGGCCCCCATGTGGCCTCATTCTCAAAGCGAGCCAGCGCTGTCCTCAGATCTGGGCACCTTGTCTTTCGGATGACGCAGCCCCATTCAACACTGTGTCTTAAATGCTGTGATCTGTTACTTCGTTTAATTATCTAGCTTTTCTAGGGGGAGGGGTTGAAGACGCAGCTTTGTGCATGCTAAGCACGTGCTCCACCATGGAGCTATCCTACCCCGCGGCCCCAAGGTAGGTATTTTTATGTACTGTAAGGCATGCAGGAGGACTTAGACAAGTCAAGGCCGCTCAGGCCGGTGCAGCCCAGGTTCTCTATGCGCACCCACATTTCTGTGCTACAGAGCACACATACGTCCCCAGCCCTGTGCTGCCCCAGAGAGCTACGCGGGAAAGGAGTTATTTTCTTATTCACTAGCAGCATCCTTCCCTGAGATTCCCGCTCCCTTTGGGACTCATCCATCTCCTCTGGAGACTGTCTGTGTGGGGAGACCAGGCACCTTCACGTCTTTTGCAAGTTATCCCTCTGAAGTTTGACTTAGCCAAGCAGTTTCAGCCTGAATTTCAGATTCTCCATTAGGCACTACCTTCTATTTGCTGGCCGTGACCGCGACTCAGCACGCAGGGCAGGTTTGTGCGCCCCGAGTGACCCCATGAATTCACTTTGAATGGCAAAATCCTCAAGGGCTGCTTGAGCACAGTTTAGCTTCAGCAGCACACTCCTTCTGAGCTGGCCGACTCCTTCTCTGTCTAGTTAAAATGCCACTCGTTTGGCTTTCCATCCACATAAAGATTTTATATGACGTACTACAGGGTGCTTTAATTACTATTGTTTATTTATTAAGATTGTACTTGAATTGCCACGGAACGCCAATAGTAACTCGGCAAAGGGTGCGTGAAGACAGCATTGCAATATGGCCATCAGGGAGGTGGAAGGCCTGGATCAGCGAGCAGCAGCTACAAGGCGGGAGGGGGACAGGCAGCGGGACCGCGTGGCGCATGCGTGATTGCTGCTCTGCGCTGGGCCGTTCAGCTGGGCCTCTGCTTGGAGTAAGCTCTCCTGGAAGGAGGCAGCTGAGAATTCCCCCCAGTGTCACACACCGCTCGGTAGGCTCGAGTTAAGGAAAACACTCTGTACTTTCTATACCAAAATAGCAGCATCCCTTCTTCCAGAGTGCTTTTCAGCAAGCGTGTTGGCCGCACTGCGATCCCCGTAGACATAGGCTCACTCAGCGCCCGCTGTGAGCATCCTGGCCGCCGACCTACAGAAATGAGACGTCCCGTATTCGCACACTGGTGTCCCCTGGGCGGCCCCGCAGGCCTGGCAGCCTTTGACCTGTGCAGTAAACCTCAATGCTCTGTGAACGAGCTTTGCTAAGCTCAAGTGCTTGGGTGCCACAGCCCACTCATCCGCCAGTGTGTTATTGAGCTTTAAAGCTACGCCAGCTCTTCATTGGCTACTCCTCCCATACTCCGTTCCTGGTGCCTGGAGGTAGCTGTCAGTAAGTGTCGCGCTACCTTTATCTTCATGGGGCTCAGAATCCAAGCGTAGTGGGAGGCGCAGACCCACAAAGAACAGCAGCGTCGCCTGCCTGGTAAATGTTCAGAGTCTGAACACACCTCCTCTGCGCTCCGATAACACGGTGGCACGAGCAAGACCATCTCTGGCAATGCTGGGAGGCTTGGGAACATCATGCCAGGGGTCTCCTGCCTTCCGAGCATGCGCGGGTTATCAGGGAGGATGAGCTGACAGTCGTCTTTGAAGAAGCAATCGCTCCGCTGTTTCTGCGGTTGCCGTCTCTTTCTTCAGTCAGAGAAGCTATCCCGGTTCTTCCTTCAGTACCCGGGGCATTCAGATAGAGCGGATACTGTAGGCAAAAAGCAGATCTGCTACAAAGGAATGAAAACCTCACTGAGAGAGAGAACAAAACGGAGGGGAGGCGCACCTTGGATGAGATGGGCCGACTGGCAGCAGATAGCAAGCAAGCAGCCTGAGGCAGAGGCTTGTGGCTGAGCAGAGCGCTGGTGGTGGGTGTGCAGGTGGAGAAACAGGACACTTTTTAGTCCATAGAGAAGCGGAGGAGGCCGGCCGTCTGTGTGCGGCGTGGCTGGGAGCCAGGCGGGCCGGGGAATCTTCAAGGGGATAAATACGCAGAGATTTCCAACCCTTTTGGGCCAAGTGCCAGGGCAAGAAGCCAAGATTCCAGGGAACATAGCCAGGACAGGGTTATTATAATCCCTAGGAGGATTCATTTGCCAGCTCCTAAAGCAAAAGCAAGCAGCACCCTGAAATGGAGACCAGCTATTTCGGAGCAATTAGCCATCGGTGCCTGCTGCTGTCCTTGGAGGAACTCCAGAATCCAGCGGCTTAGGAAGGAGGGCAAGAAGTTCCTGTCTGGCATGGGAGAGATAACTCCATCGTTGGTACCTATGCCCGTGGGGCATCTCTCTGCCTGTGTAGGCTGACCTGAGATGGCAGGGCTTCTCCTGTCTCCCTCAGGGTGACATTAGGCTGTCAGGGGCAACGCTGCTAAGGGAGATGCCATACCTGCCCTGGAGCACCAAATTCAGGACAGAACAGACCAGATCACCGTAATTCATTCAGGTTTTCTGCTTTGGACCCACGAATGCTTTTGGGAATGTGCTCTGGCTAGATAGGAAATTGCGTGGCATTATTTATAAAAATGTTCCTCGTGTACATTTTTCTGGTGACAGGTCCAACGAATCATCAGAATTTCAAAGGTTCTGCCGTTTGTTTACAGTACTTTGCCCCATTCTTAGTCAAACCAGAGAAAGGCTAAAGAGGTCATTATTCCTTTCATACTCTCATTAACACTGACAAATTCAGCTCATCAACAGACCTGGGCAAGAAAAACGTAACAAGGCCTAACATGAGGTTATAGCAAATAAAACAAACAAACAAACTCCTGAACAGCAAAAGAAACAAATGATAAAGTGAAGAGACAACACACAGAGCGGGATAAAGTATTTTGCGAACTACTTTTCAGCCAGAGGACTAATATCTAGAATATATAAAGAACTGGGNAACTAGATGGCCCAAAACAAAAGACCTAATTAAAAAAAAGAGAAATTCAAGTAAAAAGATACTTCACTGTAAAAGAAATACAAATAGTGAAAAAGCACATGAAATAATTTTAGTATCTTTGACCATGATAGCAACGTAAATCAAGACAGCATGGAGATGTCGCCTTCAGAAAGAATAGCTACTATCAAGGACTCAGAAAACAAATGTTGGCAAGAGTGTCGGGCAAAAGGAACACTTCAACTTTACAGGGAGGGGACGGAAGCTAGTCCAACCACTGTAAAAATGAGCATGGAAATTTCTCAAAAAACTTAAAACCAGAAATCCCAGTTGACTCAGCTATTTCTCCCGAGTGCTCCTTCAAGAGCTCGCATCATCATGCCCAGAAATGCATGCAGACTCGTGTTTACTGCAGCACAACAGTGAACACGACAGTGGCTTAGCACAGTCACCAAGTCATGGAAGTGGCCTGTGTGAGCATCAATGGGTCAACATATAATGAAAATGCATATATGCACAAAGAAGTACTACTCAGTTATGAAGAAGGATAAATTTGAGTCATTTGTAGGGAAATTGATAGAGTTTGAGTCCATAAAACAAGATAAACAAGCCATGTTAAAAAAAAAAAACAACAGGTAGGTAGATTCTGCAGAGGGCCTGGAGAAGAAGGGAAAGGGAGAAGGCAGGGACAATGAGGAGAATAAAATGAATCAAGATGCAGTAGGTATATGCATGAAGCCCCGAGCTGAATATGATCATGATGTATTGTTAGCACACACAAACATAAAAAGAAAATCTAGAGACGGTGGGGCTGAGGGAGGCACAGAGGTGGCCATGTGGGCTCAAAATCTTTAAGCCACTGTTCACAAAGGAATAGCCACTGCCTCTCCCTGTCTGCACTGTCACTTTGAAAATGTCTCGGGCTCTCATCTTACCAACCTCTGTGCCCTAAGGTTCCTCCTGGCCTCTGGGGACTTGGGGTCCCTGATCATACCTTGGCTCCTCTGCGTCTCTGTACAATCCTGTGTGGCCAGGGGCCCATCTTGTATCCACTCTTCACATTTGCCCCAGTTTGTCTTGTGGGCTGGGGGACCCCTGGAAATCAATCCTTTGGTGGAAGGACATTAGCCACTGACACAGTGGAATAAAACAGCAACACACTTTCAAATTCACGAAGCAATCGAGGTAATGCTGTAGTTTGGATAAGGAATGTATCCTAAGGGCCACATGTTAAATAAAGGCTTGACCACTGTTTTGGGCCACTATCAAGAGGAGTGGAACCTTCAGAAGGTGTGGCTTGGTGGGAGGAAGTCAGGGGATTGGAGGCGTATCCTTGAAGCGAGTACAGGGACCCTGGCCCATCCTTTTGCGCCTAACTGCCTCTCCCATGCTCTTACCCACACAGCACTCTGCCTCCCCACAGGGCTAGACACAAGGAGACCACCTAACCATGCACTGAACCCTCTGAGACCGCGAGCCCAGAAACCTTTCCTCCTTGTGAGTGTATTATCTTACGTATTTCGTTGTAGCAACGGCAAGTTGACAAACACCTTCTGTTTATGTTTTATTTATTTGCACAGCACTGAACATAGAAAGAAAGACTAGGAGAAAGCTGCTTCACCTGCCGAAGCAGAAGACCTTGGAGGGGAGAGAGGAAGCACACAGGGTGCGGAGGTGAGCTGTGGCTAACGGCGTCAATCGTGCTCCGAGAAACAAGAGCTGTCTACAGCACTCTTGAAGGAAAGTTCTCGGTTTCTATTGCACAATAACTCTGTGTCTTTATTCTAGTAACTGGTCCTTTTGGTCTGAGTCATTTTCCCACACAGTTGCATGGCCAGCCACCTCCCCAAAACAGAGGTGTTGCTCATAGTCAGGGCAGGTGTCATCATGCCCCACTTGAGAGCAAAAAGAGATGCATTTCCCAAGAATTTTGTGACAGAATCACTGGGTTCCTTTAGAACTTGTTCACCTGAAGTTGAACTTGAACTACACTTTGGGAAATCACATCTCCACCTGCATTTGCTGGACTGATCCAGAAAGAGCAAGGAGAAGACAGTAACCCAGCAGCATTCCCAGGAAGCACCTCAGCGTTCTCTGTGATGGACGCTGCAGGGAAGTCATAGAGAGGAAGCAGTGGAATGGCACAGAGAAGTTGGGTAGCAAATCGTGCAGGGCTCCCCAAGCAGCCTCGGCTGCCAGTGCTGAAGCAGTGACAACTGTCCTACGGCCGACGTTCACTGGGATGTTGTGCCAGCAGCGGGCACACGGCTGTAGGTCCCTCCAGTGTGGGTGGTGGGCAGGACTGGTGCTGTGGGTTCTTTCTGAAACAGGGTGAGGAGAGGTAAGGGAGGCCGAGGAAAGGCTCAGCCCCACTGTGCCCTGGCTGATGGCCTCTGAGAGCAGCCCCTGCCGGACCTCCTTCAACACCCAGTCACAGGAGGGCATCCGTTTCTTTATTTTCCAGATTATTACCAAAGCACTCTGTTAAATTTTTAAACAGAGTGCTCTCCTCTTGTGGAAGGCAACCTGAGGGAGAGGCAGTTGGACTCGTGGCCTTAGGGTCCAATGGGTGAGGACTGCGCCTGGCACTGACCCTTCTCTGAAGCCCAGTCCCTAGGAACAGGATCGTCTTCCAATGCACTGGGAGACATCCAGCTACCTCAGAACTCTTTCACTTTATGGTGCCAGAGCTGGAACGCCAGTTTTCCATGCACTCCAGCTGGTCTTTCTTGTGCATGGCCTTGTCCTGTGTCCCCCCATGTCACTGAGGTCTGCTGTGCGCCTTGTCTCTCCCACCCCACATGTCTGGCTCAGGGCAGCCACGAGGGTAGGGGAAGCCAACAACTCCCATGGGCCTTGATCACCCCTGTTTTCCTCACTTCTGTCCCCAGCATTGGCATGGACCTTAGAGAGGGCGACACGGGGCTACCCGTCGGACACGCAGAACGTGGCTCCCGCAGTCCTATTGCTGCACCTAGGGGAGGACACAGAGTGCTAGCACAGTTGATCTCCCCTCTGTGCTCTGGTGGCGTCAGCTGGCCGGCTCGAGATGGACACGTGCCCGCTTCCTCCTGTGGTGCATCGCCAAGTCACCTGCAGTAGGTTCTCTGCCAGATTCCTGATGAGAACGAGACTCTGGGTCCAGATTATGCCCGAGATGGTATTTCAGGCCCTGATGCGAGGGTGGGCATAGCTGCCAGCGTTCTCTGCTCCACACAGTGAGCGGGCTGGTCTAGTAGGAGTGCTTGGCTCCATCCCAGGCCTGAGAGGGCCGAGGGCGGGCTCCAGAGAAAACCGCGGGCTCCAGCCTGCGCTGCATGCACCGGTCGGCAGGGGGCGCAGCCAATCAGCGGGACCCGTTGGCAGCACAGCGAGCTGGCGCCTGGGCCAGGCGCTGACAGCGTGCAGGACCGCAGCCAGAGGGGAAGCAGGGCTCAGAATTCAGAGAGGAGGTTGGCGCGCCACAAAGAGGCCTGCGAGGCTGACAGGAAGTTGGTAGCCAGCACCCGTGCAATCTGCCGGCCTCGCTGGGGAGCTGGGGGCTGGCTCGCCGGTGCCTTCCTGCACCATTTGAACATCTTGATTTGCTGCTAATTGAGCAGCCTGACACCGGCAGAGCCACGTGACCTGCGCGCAGCTGAGCCCGGAGACTCCAGCTCCCTTGGCTTGCCGGAGAGCTCGCAGGATCTAGTGCAGGCTGCTGCAGGCTCTGCCAGGGAAAGCGAGGCATGCAGTGAGGGGAATCCAGGGCCCTGGCTGGCTGCGACAGCCTTGTTCTCGTGCCAGTCGAAGGCTTCGGGCTGAAGGGACAGGCCTCCGAAGGCAAAATAATGATCCGATCTGGGTTCAGGACCCGAGTGGCGCTTAGTGTGTGCAGACTTCAGTTATCCGGCTTAGTCTCCCCAAAGCTTCCTGAAGTGGGCATTGCTGCTCCTGAGTTGTGGAAGGCGAAGGAGAAGCAGCCATGTTGCAAGGTAGCCCGATGACAGCTGAGCAGAGTGAAGCTGGATGCGGCCTCAGTGGTGTTCTGGTGTAGAACACGTGCTTGAGCGAGCCTAGAGTTCTGGGCTGACCCCAAAGGAAACAGTGGAAAAGATTTGTGCTTCTGCACTTGACATGCTTCACTGAGCCCAAGGGCCTCTGAAGTCATGCATGTAGCCACATATGCCAGGATGCCCTTCTGTACAAAGGCTAGAGAGTACTGCATGTGTGCACGGATCCCCCTCTGCCCATTCATGCAGACAGTCTGTGTCCACATCGTGAGTAATGTGAATAAGACTACACTGGACGTGAGGAGGGGCACGTCTCTCAGAGATCCTGATTTCAACTCCTTGGCTGAACACCCAGACGTGGGCTTGCTGGATCATATGGTGGGTCTATGTTTCCACTTAAATGAAACTCTAAAATAGTTATACTCGCAGAAGCAAGGAATAGAATGGTGGTTGCCAAGGCCCACGCGAAAGGGATGTGTGATTTTAGATATACAAGATGAGTAAGTTGTAGAGGTCTGCTGTTAAGATTGGACCAACAACAACCAGAGCTACAGCGAAAGCTCTGTCAAAAGGGCAGATGTCACACTCAAGGTGGTCCCTAAATAAAATGAAATGAAACAAAACAAAGTTAATAGAGAGAAGGATCCACGTGAACCTAGTCATAAGTTTCTTCAAAATTTTTTGCTTCTAAGTAAGAGAGATTTGCATGCTACAGTAGTAATTATCTTGTATTCATCTGATACTTCACTATTTAAAAAGTGCTTTTATATTATGTTCGGTCTTCACAACCACCTCCATGAGATAGGTACTTCAAATAAGGTAGATGCATCCTTCACCCTGCTAGGTCAGGTCTGGGTCAGTAAGAGTCCCCCTGAGGCCACCTCCACACCGTGCACCCATCTGCATTCTGTGCTATCAAAAAAATCAGAGTTTAAGTAGGGACCCAAGTGATCCCTGGCCTTCACTATAAAATTAAAGCCCTTGCCCAGCTTTGATTTGGTAAATGCTGATGAGTTGGTTCCAACCACAATGCTCATTTTTTCTGGTGTCATCCCTCAAGTCTGCTCCATTTTCTGCTTGATCCAGAGGTTTAAGGCAGCACACTGAAGCTTTGCTGCAGTGCGAGCACGGGGTACCTTTCTCCCTGCTTCTCCCTCCTGGTGCCACTGAGGAAGGGAAGGCAGGATCACAGGTGGGGAGAGCACGTGTCCCTGCAGGTGAGCGGCGCTGCAGGAATGAAGGAAAAGATCTAGAGTCTCACTTTTTCACCCAAAGTAAAAAATCAATCCATGACCTTAAAGAAGTTTATGAATTCATAGCTTAGGAATCAATGCACATTGATTTTTGCACCTCTGCATGGGCTGCACATGTACACTATCAAGTGATGAAAGCTGCATTTGTTGGGCTTGGAATAGGGAAAAGCAGGTACCATTTCTCTATATTGCTAAGAGTGAAAAAGGAAAAAAAATGCATTCTTTTATGGTCTCAGTCTGGACCATACTTCACTTCCTGCCCCTTCATGTCCAGGGGCTTCTGGCGGCTGCAGCAAACAGTTAACTCTCGCTCAGTCTGGAGCTGAGTGTCGCTCATCCCGGAGGGCAGCGTCTCTTCCCTTCTGGCTCACTGTCCCTCCACAGGCACCAGCATTCCCACACACAAACCCTCCTGGCTGAGATGGCTTGCTAAGCTTGGATAAGCAGGGTGAACGTCTTCTAGGAGACAGAAAGGTAGGGCTCGGGACAGAGATCAACCCAGAAGGTAGGATGCAAGGGCACCTTAACAGCTCTCCCTGGAGCAGTGTGCATTCCTTGAAGGAACAGCTTTCCATACGCTGTGTCATTGGATCCCTGCGACACCCCAGGAGCTGGGCAGAAAAGCGTGGTTTTCATTTGACAAACAAAGGAGCAGATACTGGGAGAGCGCGTGACTCACTCATGATGATAGGCTGGCGCTTGGACACTGCTCTTCTGCACCTCATTTTCCAACCTTGCGTTGGCTCTTCTCATGTCCAGAGAACAGGACAGCTCTGCTGAGGTTCACTCCTTGGGCTAAAGGTCTTCTTGTTAGGGACACTGTTCAGGCTCATCCAGGAAGTGCTTAGAGAAGGTGCTGAAATTGACAGTGTAGAAAAACACCTACAAGAATTAGGTGACTCTGAAGTAGAAAGGCTCAGAAGGAGGCGGATGGCAGGCGTGAGCTGGGTGCTGTTGAGCCTGGGAGCCGCCCCTTCTGCAAGCGAGCTCCAGGAGCATCGACCCTGAGCAAGAATTCCAAGCTACCAGTCTGAGGCGTGGCTCAGCTGCTGGGGACCCAGGTTCGTGGATAACCCCGAGCACCTTGTCTTCATCTGCCCCAAGGGGACCTCCTCACCCCCTCCCCTCCTTGCTGCTCCTTTCTGCCATCATTGACTGTCTGGCCAAAGGGCGCAGGGTTCCTCTCCCTTACTTCTCATTGGTCACTAACTCTTTCTAATTCAACTCTTTTCTACTTATTTTTGACAACTCAGTCAAGAAGGATTACTCCTAACCGGGTGTGGAGGTGTGCGCCTGTAATCCCAGTGCCGGGGAGGCTAAAACGGGGATCGCTATGAGTCCCAGCTGAAGTGAGACCCTGTACCAAATACATAGAAAAGAATGAGTGCTCCCACCTTCAATGGTTGGCCCTGAAATGTTTCTTTGTTTGAAATATCTATTATGGTTAAAGCATGAGATATACTCCTATAGCAGATGTTTAAGCATTACTACTACCTACACCATGGAATACCTTAACTATACTAAGCAGAGCGTTGTGTGCAGAGCTCTAGAGCTGCAACTTTAAACACATTAAATGCCTTTCTTTTTCCCCTCTGTTCTTGGCAACTGTCCATCCCTCACTGGTTCTGTGACTTCTGCTCCTGCCGACAGCTCATGTACGTGAGAGAGCACCCTGTCTGGATTGTTTCACTGAACGTGCTGCCCTCTAGATTCATTCATGTTGTTGCGAGTGGCAGAGTGGCCGACTTTGGAGGTTGAAAACACTCCACTCTACAGTGCGTACCACGTCTCCCTTATGCTTGCTCCTGTGCTTGGGCACGTAGGCTGTGTCCATGGGCTGAATACTGTGAGCGATACTGCAGCGGACGCGGAATGCACACATCCTCTGGAGGTTTTGCTTTCAATTATTTTGGACAGATACCTCGAAGTGGGATTGATGGATCATATGGATGGGTCTAGTTTTAATTATTTGAGGATCTTACATTTTTCTTGAATCTTGAATCCAATTTTTTCTCTTATTCCTAGTATGTTTCCATATTTTCTTCCATAAGGTGTTGCTTGGTATTTCTGCTTCAGGTATTTATGGTGTTTAGTTTCTTAAGGTCTATTGGAGTGTAGTAACACCTTAGGTATTAATTATGTTAACTGCTTTTGTTTCTCCACTTCTTTTTCTCCTTGACCATATAAGACATGAATCTGGCCAGAGCCATGGGCACAGGGAGCAACCTGTGAGAGGGGCGGTCCCTGGCCTTGGGACCTCCTCAGTCCTTGACCTAATTTATGACATGGAGCTGCCTCAAAAAGGTTGTGTTAAAGTTTTGATACAACTTGGTCAGTCAGGGTGCTTGAAAGAGAAATGAGCTATGAAAAGATGTACATCCTACACGCCTGCACTTGTGGGCTGTGATTCATGGACACCAACCTGATATATTGCCAATAAATCTCAAAGACATTTAAATTTCATGTTAAAATAGCAATATTTCATTTCCCTCGCATTGGCCGTCCTGCCTAGAGATGCCAACACATTTTCTCCAAGATGTGTACCTGAGCATTTCATTACTAATCCCAAACCCCTGCTATCTCCCCATGCCTGAAGGTTCAAGGTCATGTAAGCTGAGAGTGTCCCGGGTCTCTGGCCTGTGACCTGCCTCCAGGTCACTTCCTCTGCATTGTGTTCCCATCATTGGAGGACTGAAAAGGCTCAGCACCCCATGCCTCCGCTTAATAATGGTTCTCCTTTCCAATCCCTTGTCACCTGGACTATTTCCAATTGACTCTTCTCTTGAGACATTTCTTTTAAACAAAGCCTTGTCTGAGTCTACTCTGGTCCCCAGCTGCCTGGCTCCAAGGCACCTTCATAGAGCTCTTCTGCTGCCCCTCTGTGGCTTAGCACATGGCAGGTGGCTGCTAAACCTGGGCCTTGGTGTCTTTGGGACAGGCCAACAGCAGGCGGCACATGGCTTCAGAGAATCCTTCTGATCTCTTCACTCTACCCAGAGATATGGGAGGGGCATGGAATTCAGGTCTCTTGGACAGTCAGCTTTCTTGAGATTTCTATTACTGGAAGGTAAATACATCTGTCTGTCCTGCCTGAGGGTTTTGCACTGGAGAATTCACACTATCTCAGATTAAAAAAAAAAAATTAAATTCTGACATTTGCAATGGCTGTTTGTACCCTCCTTCATTCTTCTCACCATTCCTTCCACAATATGATATAATAAGCATTAGCATGCCATGTGCATTGCGTTCTCTGCCAAAAGAAGCTAGAGCTGACTAGCAGCATGTGGGAAGGTTGCAGCGTAGAAGCAAATCCTGTGCCCTTTTACATGAGTAAAAGGTGTCTTGGGCATCGTGGATTTTGGTACTATGGCGCCTTGGAATTCTCTGTGCATGCTGATGGGTCATGCTGCTGGAAGCTTAGTGTGTTATATGGGGTGAAAGATCAAGAAATAATATGTTATACCCCACAAATCCTAGGGCAGTAGTTTAGGGAGAAGGCTTTCTGTCTTTCTTTGGGCCTTTCTTGTCCTTGTCACAGGGACCTAGGTGAGCGAGGCTCCCTTCGGTCAAGCTCTGTAGCATACGAGAGAGACACAGAGAGAAAGCTCCCACTGCTGTGTCCCCACCAGAGTGACAAGCTCCAGCAAGAAAAGAGCCCATAGATTTGTACCTGCGATCACTTTTCTCTGTCTTTCATTCCCTTGCTGAACTTCTTGTGCAGTGTGGCTGTTGAATCAGCCAGCACTTGGGAGAGGAAGGGAGGCTTAAATGAGAAAATCAGGCACTGCCCGTGATCAGGGCCCTGATCAGCGCATGGCTCTGCATCAGCCTGATTCAGAGGGGCCGATTAACCCGGGCTGGAGACGGAGGCTGCGCCCACAGACTGAGCAGGGGAGCGGCACAGGGCACCCACTGGCCTGCGCCCTAGAGAGGGCTGAGAGGAGCTTTTGAGTGTCAGGCCTCCACCTGCAGATGGAAAGCGGCCAATAATCAGCGCTGGGGCCCCTGTGGCTACAGCCATATGTCCCTTTGCACTGGCCGTGCTTCTGAGCATGTTGCTCGGACCCCTTGATTTTTTCTTTTGTGCGCACACATCTCTGAATGTCTTGTGTGTCTGCACAGCGCTGTGTCTAAAGCCGTGTCCATGTTCTGAGACAGAGGGCAAAACAAGGAAAGCGTGGTGCCCCTTTCTTTTTTCTCAAATGCATGTCCTAGTTTTATCTGGAAGGAAACATCAGTCGGTGAGTGATGGTTCAGGGGAGTGCAAGGCTTTGGGTAGCACTCTGAGAGCCGAGGGTGGAGGGTCTGGAGGGCCCAAGCCCTGGCTACCAAGCTGATGGCATCAGAACTACCCCTCGCTGGTGCATAAATAAAAAATACATCCTTACTGGTCCCAGGGAAGAGTTGTGGAGAGCACTCACCTGTTCTGCAGTCAGTAAACAGTCACCTTAGGAGACTAAGAACAAGGATGCCAAGGATGGTGGCTGGGGTGGGCCACAAAAGCACAGCAAGGGGAAGGGAGGAGTCCAAGATATCAGAACTTCTTGCCTTATTTTGTAGAACATAAAATCTCTCCAAAATATACTCAAGAGGAAAATAAACAGCTGAGATTCTGAGTGAGCCGGCTGCCTCCAGTCACTCTGCTCCTGATCAGGAAGCCAGCTGGTGGAATTACTGGAGGAAAGCTCTCCAGCCCACAGCCAGAGGCTGTCCCATGGGGTGCATATCCCTGCTGGGGAATAGTCCTTTTAATTTGTGTTCTGGGAGGAGTCTTTATGGAATGGTGAGAGCAAGGAGCCAAACGAACCATTTATTGAGCTAGACAGGAGTTTTGCAACCTCAGCATCAGCGCTTCTGAATTTGAGGCCCAGGGTTTCTTGGTGGTGAGGCTTTCCTGCTCTATAGATGCTTGTCGTCTTTCCTGCTCTCTGCCACCAGGTGTCTGTAGCACTGGTCCCTGCCGTGAGAGGTGAAAATGCACATCTCCAGGCAGTGCCGAGTGCAGACAGGTCAACGCTGGAGGGGCCCAGAGGTAGGTTCTGGGCACCTCAAATACAGCACTGGTTTTCCCTTTTACTTGACAGAGCCAGACTGGGGCGAGCGAGGCCCAGATCAATCAGATCCCACAGCGTGGGGTCTTTTCGTCACAGCGTGTTCTCACTGGCACTCGATCTAGTCCACACTCCCTGACAGGTCTGTCCTCTCGGGGACAGGCACAGTCACAGTGCATGGCAGGCAACGCAGTGGTCGCAGGGTAAAGCCTTCCGTGGGCCAACTGGACCTGAGTGTGGCTGCAGGAACTTCTTCAAAGCCTCCTGTGCCTCCGCCTTCTTCTGAACTTCAGCCAGCTACGGCTCCATGATAGTCTCGGTCTACCTCAGGGTGGAAGCTACTGGGTGTGGAGGAGAAGGACCCTCTAAGCAGCCTAAGATTTCAGTCTGACTAAATTTCCTAAACTCAAGTCAGAATGCCTTTTCTTGGCTGCCCCCATTTCAGTTAGACGAAGATGAAAGAAATATCCTACACAGGAAAAGGACACTGGCAGATCCATTCTTCTTGATGTTAGAAACATTAAGAGAAAATATTGCATGCCTTAGTTAAGTCTGATTTCATTCCCTATTGAGTACTTGTAAAAAGAGTAGTATTGAGGTAAAATTAAAACTACAACAGGCTGTGTGTGTGTGTGTGTGTGTGTGTGTGTGTCTGCTGTTCTCAACAGAAGAAACAACTTAGGACCAGCCTGATAGCTTAGCAGATGAACGCACCTGCTTGGGCAGACGCAGGGTTCGATCTCCGTGCCAGCCCCGCCCACATGGCATGCTGAAACAGCAACTGAGACCGGGCATGGCGGTGCATGGCTGTAATTCCAGCACTTGGGAGGCTGAAAGCAGGGGGATCACTAGAGTCTGATCAGTATAGTGAGACCCTGTAGACCCTGTACTAAATATTAAAGAAAAGAAAAGAAAAGAAACATAAAAGAATCAACATATTTCCCTGTAGTCCTTGTTGACATGCATTTCCCTTTATTAGACCAAGGTCTTACTTATTAACATCTGAAAATCCAGAATGGACCCCACCCTTCCATGCTGTAAATCTATCTGTATCTCACCGCCTCTAATGCCCTGAAAGCCTGCCTTTCAACCTTGAGATAAATTTCAAATTTCTTGATGCGACTCCAAGGACTCTTCTTTCTAAGAGTTGAACCTATGCTTGGCTATTCCCATGTAGTGCTGGCAGCTCAGTCACACGGGACCAGTAGACATTCTCCAAGTGTTCTTGGTTTCCTCCCTCTTCCATTACACCTCATGCCCATTACCTGCTTTTCCTAGAATGACTTTCACATGCTTTCCTGTGACAAACCCCTTCTTGTCCTTAAATAATCAGCCCAAGGTTCTATTCTTTTCAGAAATTTTCCCTACTTCTCTCTTGTGCTTCCACTGATTTTGTCTACCAGAAAACTTCAGGAAGCCACTCGGGCTTCAGTGGTATCCCATGGCCTGAACATGAGAAAGAGCCCCCGAGTCTCACAAGGGCAGGGAGTAAGCTAGCTGTCTGTCAGCATGCAGGGCCCAGCACAGTGTCTGCCATAGAGGAAATGGGAGAAATCCTCTATTATCACGGGTGAGACAGATGCCTGGTGTGCCCATTAATTGTAGTTTAGAACAATCTGATAATTCATCACGTTTTTTGGATACCTTAATTCAGATAATATTCAAACTTCATAATCTATCAGAAATCCCCTCAACCAGATCTTTAGAAGCTAGTATACCATTTCCGAGGCATCAGCTGCCTTCCATTGCTCTTCTGTGGGTGATGACTAATTGAGTCTCCAATGTTCACCATTTTCTCCCATCCAAGTGCTCAGAGGAAGCTGAAAACACTGCAGATGCAGAACTATAGACAAGACAGTTTCTTCTGCCTGTGCTGGACTCGATGCTTCCTTATGGAGCACCTCACAAGCTCAAAATGTTTAGAAATTCTCAGAATTTGGTCTCAGCCACATTAAGTGGTCTCCTTCCCACTCAGGTGCTTGTCTCTTCACCAACATCAACATGCCACTGACATCGCTGTAGACACTGTATACTCCTGCATCATGACTGAAGTTGATGGTTCTCCCAGTCGACAGCACGGAAAAAGAAACCTTCATGTGGGGCGTGGCAAATCTCAAGCTGTGCTGAGTCGAGCAGCTCACATGGAAACTATTTATTAATTTATTTCATCTGCCCACCCACCTTTCCTCACAGCTGCAAATGCCTTCTGATAACAACTGTGGGTTATGAAAGGTGTTAGAGGTGCGTTAGGAGCAGAAGGTTTGACATTCTGTTCAGCCGCTAATGGCTTGTGAACAGCATAAGCGATGCAACAGTGTAAGCCAATGTGGAGCTGGAGGGAGCCGGCAGGCACCTGCTCTTGGCCCTGCTTGCCGTGATGGGGGGGGCACGGGTGCTGCAAGCCATGCAGGGGAAGTGGCCTGCATGACGGTGTCCTGTGAGAAATCCAGGATCTGCTGTTACTTGAGTGAACACAGAAGTTTTCTTCTTTCTTGGCTAGATTTGTTTATCAGCTGCATAGTAGTCCAAGTTGTGAGGATGCCAAAGGAATGAAAGCTTTGTAGAATCACAAATGAATCTAATACAGAAAGTACGTATAATGAGTCATGCTCATTATAAAGTGTAACTGGATAAAGTAGCTCCTGTTCCTACTCCCCTAGATTAGTAGGTAGGTGGGAGGGCAGAACTGGGTACATAAGAGAAGGGGATGTGTGAGATGCTGGCGTGGCAGAATTGGAGGCTGTACACGCGGACACAGAACAGAGGCTTTCTCAGGGCAGGCAAGGGAAGGGCTCCACTCTCCAGCCTGCTCCAGGTGGGAGATCCTAACTCCACTAGGCAAGCAGCAGTGACAAACATACAAAAACACACCCCACAAAGAACTTACAAAAGATGAATGGTAGGGGACAAGTGACAAGGACCAGTCATGGGCTGAAATGTCAGCAGATAGCTACACAATTGAAGAACTAAAGATTGGGGACATCTTTGGGGACAGGGAGAGGGGAAGAGAGAGAGAGGAAGGGAGGAAGAGAGAGAAGAAGGGAAAAAGAGAGAAGGAGGGAGGGAGGGTGAGACAGAGAAGGACAGAAAGGGAGGAAGAGAGGGAGAGGGAGGGAGGGAGAAAGGGAAAAGGAAGGAGGGAGGAAAGGGAGAGGGAGAGAGAGGAAGGAAGAGAGGGGGGAGAGAAAAAGATCTAAATTATTGAAATTAGTAGCTGGGAGCTTATAGCAGCTTAAATCTGATTTGGAGAAATAAAGAAAAGTGACATTTATTGGACTCTAGTAGCATGCAAGCTATAGATCTTGGAGAGGCTAGGGGCCTCACAGAAACATGGGACTAGAAATAGATTGTTGATTGAACTCCACGCTCTATCAGGAATTACACATGGTACTAAAACTTTGGATTCTGAGAAATTCTTATAGTTCATGGTTTCATAGTTTAGAGTCCATTGCTATTCCCTTCTGAGAATAAATAGATTTTTTAGGACATTATGGTTCTTTCTATTGTGAAGCCAGATGCATGCTTGAATCCTGTTGAACATAATGTCGAGCCTGGACTCTACCGCCAGGAAGAAGGCTGATGTCCAGTCAAAAGTGCACTGGAGTTTCCTCATCTCTTCTGCAAGTTGGGCGTAGAAGGAGTCTGATGTCCCTGAGTGCCGTGCTCATGTCTGTCCACTGGGACAATGAAGTTCTCCACAGCCTCTGCTACACGGCCGTTGGATGGCTCACTGTGATGGAATTTGCATTTTAACAGAGGAGGAAGGAAATATTCGTGTCTCTCTCACTTTAATAGAGAAGAAAAGAAATACACATTTCCATCAACAAAGAAATGTTGACTGTGATGTCAGGAAATAAAAACTGCCATGAAATGAAGGTGACCAAGGAGCGGAGGGATGGTGGGGGTCCATTTAGACAAAGTGGACAAGACTGAGAAGTTCCAGAAAATGTTCCCTGAGAAGAGACTCCTGGTGTGTGCTTGCCTGCCTGTGTACGTGTGTGTGTGTGTGTGTGTGTGTGTGTGTGTGGTGAGCACAGGAGGCAATACACATGTTTAGCACACACACTATGCCTGAAACATCTCAAATACTTT
Organism: Tympanoctomys barrerae; assembly: GCA_002564285.1. NCBI lineage: Eukaryota > Metazoa > Chordata > Mammalia > Rodentia > Octodontidae > Tympanoctomys > Tympanoctomys barrerae. The sequence goes on along the minus strand of NDGN011365113.1, from coordinate 17,157 downwards.
CTACTTAGTTACTCAGACATAAGCAAATATGACTCAGGATAAAGACTTCACTAAGTGGCACAAAGCTTGGTGCTAGAGACTGTCTTTCTTGCATCAAAGTCTCCGAGTGTGCAAAGATCTCGTGTAAACATGGGGAATAATTTTCTAGCTTGGGAAATGCTTTCGCACTATCCTGGGAAGACTGGGTAAGCACATACGAAGAATGACAGATGTGCAATGAATGAAGGGAAATACACAGGGGCTACCTAAGAGGACTATGTGTGCGTGCATGTGTGCGTGTGTGCGTGTGTGTGTGTGTGTATCTTGGAGAGTACAAGACAGAGACATGTACAGAAGCTAGGAAAGCAAAGGAAGATAACAAGGGAAATGAGGTAAGATCAGACATACCTAGAAATAAAGAGATTCTTTCTTTTAAAAGTAAAGGATATATTTTGAGTTAATCGGTTTCAGTGGATTCTCAGAGGGGGCTCACACCCCGAGTTTCTTGCTGTGCGTTGGCTGGACCACAGAAGGCACTGGCTCCCAGAAAGGCATGCTCACTTGTTCTCAGCTGTGTGTGCTCCCCGCCCCCTCCCCCTGCTCTGATGCCAGCTTTTGACATTTTCCATCCGGCAATGCGTTCACTCTCAACCTGCCTGCCTTCCCGTCGTACTTGTTTTTGTTTGATCTCATACAAACTCCACTCTCCAACCTGTTGATGAAATAATAAATCTGGGCACCTTTGAAGATAGTGCTCTGCGGGAGGCCACAGATGAAAATCTCCTCTCGACACTTAAGCATTCTGCATGCTGAGCTCCCAGTGCCGACGTGGTCTGCGTCACGTGTTTTATTTAGACCTCGACGACTCCATCAAGCAGAAGCCCCTAAAAGCCTGTAATTTTCCAGGCAATGTGGGACACACCACACTGGTAATGGAGGATCCTAGCAAAGCGGCATGATCCTGGGCAAAGCTATCTATTTATTGGATTTAAATTGTTTTAAGCACTTTTGAGTTCCTGGTGTGATAGCGGCAACCTCATATAATTTAACTTAAAGACATAAACCTGACCTTCAAAGATCTTAAAGATTCAAATAGCAGGGTTATTTAGAATATTGGTATCTCTAAAATATATTTCGGAGATTTCAGAGCCCTTGTTGAAGCCCTCATGGACTCGAGTGTTGGTTGAGCGTACCTGAGGCTCTTTACACTAGAATTCAAGGTCTTCCCCAGCCTGAGGCCAGGGACCTTCCAGCTTGTCCTCATCTGCCCTCCCTAAAAGCCTCTGCTCTGACATCATAGCCTAATTCGCAGCTGCTGGGCTCCGCGCCTCGCAAGTGCCACCCCTGCTCTTTGGGTCTGCTCCGTTCTTGAGGACTCAAGTTTCAAATCCCTTCTGTCGTGCGTCCTTTCATTGCTCTTTGTTCCCTTTTTAACCACGCTTTGGTTTTCAGTCTAATTTGGCTTCATAGAAAAATTAAGCAGAAGGTGTGGAGACAACCCGTGCGTGCACACTGTCATTGTTGACACGCGGCACCACGGGGTTGCTTGTGTTGCAGTGGACGAGCCCATGCCAACGCCAAGCCACCGTCACCCACGTGTGGCCTACAGTGCACATTCGCTCTCTGTGCTGCACACTGTTTGGTTTTGGGTAAGTTACAATGACACATGAGTCCATCACAGCGGAGCGCAGCTGTTCTAAAGATCTCCTGACCTGTTCGCCCCTTCTCCCAGCTCCGAGATGGATCCTTTCATTGTTCATTGTTTTGCCTTTTCTAGAATGTAATAGAGTCAGAGTCACACAGCTATATTATTGCCTTTTCAGCTAGGCTTCTTTCACTTAGTAATAAGCATTTAAAATTCTCCCATGTCTTTTTATGTCTTGATAGTTCATTTATTTTTAGTGTTGAATAATATTCCATTGTCTGGATGTGCCATGCCTCATGGTTCTTTTCAAAACTCTGGTAGTTCTTAATGTCCAAATCTGCTCTGCCTGAGTGAGAGCCACTAGGGCATGCATAACTATTTACATGTAAAATTATTAACATTCAGTTAGAGATTCATTCTTCCAGCCACCCTAGCCTATTTATTTATTTATTTATTTATTGAGACAGCATCTCCCTCTATAGTTTGGATTGACCTTGAACTCACTGTGTAGCCCAGACTGACCTCAAACTCACAATGATCCTCCTGTCCCAGCCTCCTGAGTGTTGGGGTTACAAGCATATGCTATCATGCCTGGCACCCTCTAGCCCATTTAAATAGTGACTAACCCATATGGCTAGTGACTCTGTCTTGGACAACCCAGATATGAAATTTTTTTCATCAAAGAAAGACCATTTGGACAATGCTGCTGTAGCCTATTGATCACTCAGTGTGTTAATTTGTTGAGATTCTGTTGTAGTTAGATATCTTGCCAAAGTAATATACATTAACTAATTTAATCCATTAATGCTACTATGAAGATGGTGTTATTACTATTCCTCTCCTGACTATGAGACTCGGTTGTTGCAGGACTTACTGTTTTATCTCATTTGCTGTGTTAATCTCTGGTATCTTCGCCTTAGATTTTACTTGACTTTCAGTCCTGAAATATCTTAGTTGAGAAGGCCTGTAGGTCATCCATCCCAACATGGTCATGTCACAGATGATAAAACTGAGGTTATGAACAACAACGTGTCTAAAGCCACAAAGGCGAGGTTATTTGCAGCACGGTGACCAGCGGTCTCGGTCACCTGATGGCCAGCCCCGTGAGGCTTTGTTTGGCCCTGTGTGCTAGAAGGTGAGGGCTGTTTTGTAGAGCCACAATAATTTGCAAAGTCCTTTGAATTAGAAGTGCTCTAACATATACAATATTATTTATGTTATTTATATGTATCATTTGATGAGCAAAAATTAGACATCTGTATGTATCAAGATGTATAAAGAGTGGAGCCCATTGTGGAGGTCTCTCTCCTGGAGAGTTCTGGGTTTAGGACAAGACCATCTTCCACATACCTCACTGGACTGTGAGTTGGTGAATGAGCTCCTTCTGAGAAATCTGCAGGGCAGATGTGAGGTGTTATTAAGGAGTGAGGCGGTTGCCAATCGCTAGGGCCAACTTCCTTATTGAGTCACCTGCGACAGGAACCAGCTGAGCATCCACTGTGCCCGATGGAAAGGGTCAGGAAGGATACAAAGGTGAGTAAGAAGGAAGCCGGGGGCAAGGTGGGCAAAGCCACAGTGGCGGCCAGGTGATGGAGGAAGAGGTGCTGGCACAGCGGGGGCTTGGCCTTGGAGGAGGAAGAGTGAGGGGCTGTCTGTGGCCCAGACCACCCCTGAAATCAATGAAGCAGCCTGCTGAGAGGCTGTCTGGAAAATGCTGCAAGCCAGATCCATTTCTGCCTTTTTCTGTCTGAAGGGAAACCCCTGACCTTAGGGAGGTTAGCTAGAGAACTGTTAGTTTCACATTTATAGCTGAGATGTAGACCTAGAAGTGCCCTCCTAACACTCCTGGATGGCCAAGGTGTCTCCAAATGGACACTTGAGCACATAATCTGGGTTTCAGTGCCCCCAGGGAAAGGAAGGGCACTAAAGGGTTGATAGGACAGTGACAGGAGGAGAGTGAGGCAGGCTTCAGTTTGCAGGAGGGAGGTGGTCACTGGTCATGCCTGAGGTCATTTGTGCCATCCACTGTCTGTCCCAGGGCCAAGGCAACGTGGGAGGAAAGCAGCTGTCTAAAACCTTTCCCCGAGTAGTCCGTGGAGAGCTCTGCTCCCCACTGCAGGAGCCTCCTGCCAACAGCTCCTGAGTTGTGTGCTCAAGGCCACCTGGAAGACCAGGTCCTCCTCCTGTAGCTCATGGTTGGTGGAGCACCTGGCCAGCTAGGGTCCTCTGCCAGGTGTCCGGGCTCCACCAGGGACACATGGCCACCACTTGTGTGCAGGTGCCAGAGCGGCAGGTCCTTCCTGGCGCAGATGGTGTGGCTGCTGGCTCCAGATGCTCCCCCGCCAGCTGGCCCTGGGTGGGCTCAGCAGCTCTTCCCCGCCTTCTGCCCCCCGCATCTTTTGTTCTGTGGCTGCTGCCGCTCCACACTGCTTCCACCCGGCCCGCATCCTATGCCAGGCCCTACTCCTAGCAACTACTGCCAGTTGGGAGACACAACCTCAAATCACGCTGGCTGAGCACAAAGGGCTGGTTGCCATATTGCCTTCCCTGCTTCATCTCCTGGCTTCCTCCCCTTGCCCTGCTTCTGTCTGTTCTCAGCACTGTGACAGCAGTAACCCTTTTAAACAAAAGTTGCATCATGTCACTTCTTAACGCGAAATTCTCTAATGGCCCCATTCATCCTGCGAGTGGAAGCCAAGCCCCTTTCACAGGATGACAAGGCCTTCCATGACCTGGCCCCGGCCTAGTGCTGTCCCTCTGGCTCAGCCAGCTCCCACCACACCGGCCTTCTCAGCACTCCTAGACGTGCTGCGTGTATGCGGCCAGGAACTCTGTGCTTTCTGGCTCCTCTCTGGACGCCCTGCTTGCTCGTTCCTTTGTGTCCTTCAGGGGAGATCACCCAGGTTAGACCAGAGCATGCAAAGACGGGACAAAAGATGCCCTTGTTGGAGCAGCTCTGACCGCGCTTGCCCTCTCCTGACACTCTCCAGCCCCCCTACTGGGCTTGATTATTCTTATTATTACTTCTACCCATAGCTCAATCCAGGACTTCTGGCACCTTAGAAATCTTGTATCTCATCCCTCAATCAGTTTAGTTTCAATTTTCTTTCTCTTTCTACAGCATTGCCCAAATGGTCACTACTCCAGCCTCAAACTGGCATCACCAGGGTCAAGAATATGCTTCTTTTCCAACAAATACGCCTGCAAAAATATGCAAGTCCCTATTTGTGCTGCTCTGTGTGGTGAGGGCAGGGAGACCAACTGGTCTGGGCAGGGCAGCTATCTCCAGGCAGAAATAGGAGTGGAATGAGTCTGTCCCAAAGCACAAGGCTTGAAACTGATGGTAAAGATAGATAATATAACAACCATTGTTAATTAGCTATTCTTGTTTTGGAAATCCCAGAACATATGTATAGATGTATGTTACTCTGTTCCTGTCTTTGTCTGCTATTTGTTTTTGCTTTTGTTTTTACTCTTCGAAATAAAATAAAATAAAGAAACTATTCCCAGAGAAAAATCCAAGCAAGGCCATGAAGAAGAAGAAACGATCCTAAACAGGGGAGGAAAAACATATTTGCTGGACTCTGCAAATATTCCCTGTGACCTCCCAGCCTCCCGGGGCCACGTTGTCTGTCATCTGCCATCACTTGGACCTTGTGAAGCGCATCCTATGGTCCTTCTGCCCAGTTTGTAAGTGTTTAGTGCTCAGATGTCAATGTTTACACTTAGATTTCCTCTTACTTCCATTTGAAGAACCTCCTTCAGTGCCTGAACACACTTTTCTGAAAAAACACTCTAGTCCTCACCACTCTCTGGCGGTCCCTGTCTGCTATGGTACATTGTCAGGTATTTATTCTGTGGAGAGGCCTTCCATTTACCAATGTTAGAGGACACTTGTGTGTAGAAACCACTTAGTGCAGTATATTTTGGTAGCAAAATAGTTGGTAAGCCTTTGTACATGACGGAAACTCAATACATTATTATTGACAATGTTAATGCTACTCTTCTTAGACAACTCACCTTATCCTAGAGAGCTTGCTGCTTTCTAACTAATGTATATTAGTGAATATACATTAACTAATTTAATCCATTAACACTGCTATGAAGATCGTATTACTACTATTCCTCTCCTGACCCTGCGTCTTCCAGACGGATGTTGAGGTTCTGTCTGGTGTTTAACACCGAGGAGGAATCCATAGCTCATCAGGAGTTGACTCAAAGGAATGTTACTAGTCTTTCCCCACTGTCTGTCTTGTTCCCCTAAGTTGGGTTTACTTGCTAGGAACTGATGGGCTCTCACAAACCCTTCCTGTTTGCCTTCTGAGGATGGCCTCATGGCTGTTCTCTGGGCCAGAAATGTTGGGAGGGAGGGCAGAATGCAGACTCTTAGGACATCCAGGGACTCCCTGGGCTTGCCTCGCCTCTCTCTGAGGTTGCTCCTCTGCTTTCACGTGGTCTGTCAGTGTTGCTGTGTGGGGCTTAGTGTCACCTTTGCAACAGAAGGTCTGCCTGCATCTCTTACTCATATGGCCTTCAGCAAACTATTTCACCCTCTGAGTCTGCTTCAAAATGTGCAGAATAGGGACATGTCACGTCCTTCACAGTTATTATGCAGATCAGATAGGTGGGGAGTGGACAGGTGTCTAATAGGACTGGAGGCACAGCAAGTGCTCTGCACACAGTCGCTGATCATGCTGCCTCTGTCCCACACGCCACCCCCATCCTTGAGCGCTGCCATGTGTTGCCACCTAGTGGGCTCCCACCTCACAGCTGTATGGAGCTGACTCTGCCAAATGCCAGGTCAGAATTCACAGCCATGGCAGTCCTGTGGCAGGGAGCTGGCCGTCTGCTCTGGCTCTGAGGCGCGTGCCTTTTGGCTTCTCCCTGTACGTTTCATAGATGTCTCCAGACACTACCTTTTGTGGGTCTCCAAAGATTTCTGCTATGTGTGGAACAGAAATCCTAACCTGGCTCCCACTTGGCTCTGGGACATTCTTTCTACCAAATCCCTCTCTGCTCCAGAGTAAAGATGTTCAGCTTGACTAACTCATCCCTCATCCCTATTCAAACTGTCATAGTGCTCCAGATTAGCAGATAGAATGGGTTTGTTGAGACGCTGCTGGTGCTTCTGTGGGGCAGAGTGCTTCACAGAGGATGGCGATCACATAAAGCCAAGGGCAGCACTTCAGGACCGAAATGCTGCTGCAAGAGCAAGAACGACACCTGAGTCATAGAGGAATCAAAACTCGGAGGCCACAGAAGACACAGGCCTGAGCGGAGAGACAGAGCCCAGCTCTGTGCCCGGCATGGCCCTCGGGCATGGCCTTGTCATGTCCTAGAGCACTGACAGGGATACCCCTCCAGAAAGGACACAGCAGGCCAATGGCCAGGACAACGCCGCACAGGGCCCCCACCCCATAGACCTTGGCAGGGCACAGTGACGGAGCAAAGTAAAAGGATCTCAGAAGTGCTGGACGGAAACCCATGTTTGACTTTATGAATCTGGGCTTTTGCCAAATTAGATTGCTAGGACGATGTTTTTTTACTGCACAACTATTAACACTCCGGAGAGCTACTGCTTCTCAGAACGTATTATAAACAGTGCAGTTGTATAAGGCTCCATGCTAAATCCTGCTTTAAGATATAGGAGTTCATTCACACAAAAATTCTTTTAAGGACTTGCTGTGCATTAGACTGTGAAGCAGCAGTAAACAGAGACCAAATCACTTCTCTCATGGATCTTACCCTCTCACGGGGAGAATCAGATAATACATAGATTCGTAAACCTTTTTGCCAAATTGGGTGGTGACAAGTATGTTGGAGAACAACGCTCCTAAAGAACATTGTTGGGGAAGGATCTGTGGGGGCCAGCGATGGACCCTGAAGCAGGGGAGCCACCCTGGCTGAGGAAGCAGAGCGCCGAGCCCCCGAGGCTGGAAGGTGCTGCTGGACGAGGAGAGCAGCAAGCCTGTGAAGAGCAGAACGGAGGGCTGGGAGGGACCGATGGTCAAAGGAGGATGTTGAAATTGTTATGAAGAAGCTCAGAGGAGGAGACCATGGAGGTAAGGAGAGGAGGAGGAAGAACATAAATCAGATCTGGAGGAGGAGAACCGTGTGCATGTTCAGAAAAAAATAACATCAGAACTTTCATGACATGGGAAAAGGCCATGAAGGTAGAAACAAAGTTGGGAACTCTATGCATGTTACGGCTGATTTCTAGATGTTTCCCCCAAACGCCATCCAGTCATAGGTGGGGTCTTTTCAAAGTTGGCTGGATCCAGTGTGTGATCGACTCGTGGTGCAATTCACGGTTAAGGGTGTGAGTGCTATCCATCCTCAGGGCGGGGAGCCTGAACACAATGTCAAGGACAGAAAGAGACTGACCTGTCTTCACTGTAGTTGCTCACTTCTCGCTTCTGCTGTCTTTTGTCTGCCAAGAACAATTTCTCCTCTGCGATGGCCTTCTGCTGTCACATCCTGTCATGGAGCCAGCCACTCCGCACTAAAACTTCTATAGACTGTGAGCTAAATAAACCTTTCATTTCTTGACTTGTTGGTGTTGGGTATTTTGTCTCGGCAATGAGAATAGCAATGCAACTACAATAAAAATCAGTGTTGTAGGAGGTGGATTCAAATCCTGTGTCTATTCCTCCACCTTCCCAGGAAAAACAGAAACATGGTCTTCCTTTGTGAGATTGTGTGCTAACACAGGTACTTGAATGACAAGGCTGAAGGTCAGATCCCATTAATATGAGAGGAGGATTCAGTTAATAACTCCACAGAAGCAGGTAATGCAAGGATCTTGCAGCTTCCCCCTTACTAGAGGTGAGCCTGTGAACTGTGATTTTCCATCACAAATTAAGCAGACCTATTGTGCATTATCTTACTCCAAACATCATCTCCCCATTCCTCACCTCTGTAGAAATATTAATTAGGCATTTGTGTCTATAGTTTGGAAACAAGGAGACTGAGAGCAGCTACATGTTTGAAGGGTTTTTGGGTACTGGGAATAGAACTCACAACTTCATGCTTGCCAGGCAGGCGCTGTGTCGCTGAGCTATCTCCCTGGCCCTGTTTGAGGTTTTCCAGTAATCAATCATCTCTTGGAAGAGGAGCCACGACAGGGGTCTGTAGTTCTGTCCACACTCTTGATAAATATGACTGATTTCTAAATGATTGCCAAGTATCCTCTTTTAGTTTTAATTGTAATAAAATAAACAGAATAAAATTTACCATCTTATTCATTTTTAAGTATGTAGCTTGATGGTATTAAGTACAGTCACATGAAACCAATCTCCACAAGCCTTTTCATCTTACAAAACTGAATTTCAATGTCCATTAAACAACTCTCCAGCTCTTCTCCTCCAATCCTGGAAAATGCTGTTCTACTTTTTATCTCTAAGAATTCAACTATTCAAGTGTCTCATATAAGTGGAATCATATAGTATTTGTCTTTTTGTGACTGGCTTTAAAATCATATCTGCAAGATGCATTCACAGTGCAGCAATTGTCTAAGTTTCTTTCATTTGTAAAGTTGAATAGTATTCCATGATCAGTATACGGCACAATTTGTTTACCCGTTCATTTTTATATGAGCACTTGCAATCTTTCTAACTTTTGATGACTGGAAAGTGTGTTGCTATGAACACGATTGTATAAATATCCCTGTGAAATCCTGTTTTCAATTAGTTGGGGCATATGCTGAGAGGCAGAATTTGGGATTACATGGTAATTTCATTTTTAATTTTTGGAGGAACTGCAATGTTGATTCCTACAGTTGCTGTAACATTTATAACATTCCTCCAAAAGGTCACAAGTATCCCATTTCTGCATATCTACTTCAACAATTATTTTCTTTTGTTTTCTTTTTGGTACTGGGGGTTGAAGCTACGGCCTCTCACATGGGAGGCAAGTGTGCTAATGATAAGGTACACTCCCAAACCAGTGGGTTCCTGTTCTGTTCTGTTCTTTTTTTGAACCCTCTGAATGACTGTAAAGTCACATCTCACTTTTATTTGATTTGCATTTTCCTAAAATCCAAACAGGGACCATCTTTTAAATGTGCTTACTGGCCATTTGTTTGCTTTCTTTGAAGAAATGTCTATTCAAGTCCTTATCCATTTCCTAATAGGGTGTATCATTGGCCTGCATAACATACTCAACAATCACTGAACTAGGGTAAGAAATATAAAGGCATGGGACAGGCTGGGCGAAGCCTTTTTCTGTTCACATGCCACAGTTCCAGCTGACTGACTTTGTCACCTGCTTTCTGCTATGAACAGGTTTCATGCTCAGAATGACTGTGGACACTAGGATGGGAACTTCCAAATAGCCAAGCGATCTCTGGTGAGAGTGAGACCTAGTCTGACAGCACTATCTCTCATTAAGCTGAGATCAAACAATGATTAATATAGCACAAACAGAAGAAAAGAACAACAATGCATCCTTTGCCTTTTGCAACCCAACCCAAAGCAACTACTCAAAGGACACTGCAGGAATGGGCAGCTCTCCTCTGACCTCCGCTGCTGACCAGGCCCAGGCTGAGTGTGCTGCGTGTCCAGATCTGTCTCCAAGCACCTGCCATGCCTGGCCCTTCCCTGCCTGGAATCAATCTATATTCAAATCCCACTGGGGAGAAATAACCAGGCACCCAAAATTATCTGATTGGTTAGACATCCTAAGTGTCTGAAAGTGAGCAGAAAATGTGGATGCTACTTTCATTCTTTTTAAAAAATTTTTCAGCCATACCAGAGAATAATGAAGCTCATGGTTAAGAATTTTAAGCAGCAGTTTCAGTCAGGCTGGGTGGTTTGTAGAGATTAAGTTACCCCCTTGGAGCGTTCAGCAACCAACCAGAAGGCTCTCCCAAGCCAAACAATTTTATAATTAAGTGATAATTGTTTTTTGGAGGATTTCTCCCCCCTTGGGTAGCCTAGAGAAAGATAAACAGCTACAAAAATCAATAAGCATCAAGGTCATAGGCTGAATTATTTACTGATTCTCTGCTATTTATCTCAAACTTTCCTCTCTACAAGGAAAAAATTGTGTCTACTTCACAGGAGATTTAGAACGCACCTGGTTTAGTTTCATGGCTATTGGCGAAATCTTTACCTCATTACACGTCTAGCAATGTTGCTGCTTCCCTAAATGAGCCTGGAGAAGGGGGTGATATTCGACTCCTCCATGCATGGGTCAGAGCAGGGAAAGCCAGGATAGGACACCCAGCTGCACTACAAGGATTGCTGCGGATGGGCCACCAAAGAGGTGGGCCATCTCAGTGCTGGAGTTGGCCATCACCACAGCACCGAGGCATCCTCCAGGTAGAGCTCTAGACCTTCTGCCTTGTCCTCTGCCCCTCTGCCATAGTTACCCAACTCTGTTAGTCAAATAATATCTGTCCTCCCCAAGTCTATAGCTTCTCTGAAAGAAATCTTCTGGAACCTTCTTGCTCTCCAAGGAGTACCTAAATCAACTTATCTTCCTACATGTTCTAAGTCCTATCACAGCTATTTTTTCTGTGTCTCTCCATTCTCACACTCTGTCTTCTTCTCTGAGCTGTTGTTATACATCTTTTAGTTCCTTAAATGTGCCATCCTCTCTCCTCTCAGCTTTAACTCAGCTGTTGGTTCTGCTGATAGAGTCTCCCTTTATTCCCATGACAGTCCTACTCTTCTAGGTTCTAAAAGCCCATATGGGCTGACCAAATAGCTCAGCAGATTAAAGCACCTGCAAGCAGGTGCAGGGGTCAAGGGTTCGATCCCTGGGCCTGCAGTGCTGGCCTTGTCCCTGGGGCATGCTGAGCCAGCGATTGAGACTGAGTGTGGTGGTGCATGCCTATAATCCCAGCAGTTGGAGAATGTAAACAGGTGGATCACTATGAGTCTGATCTATCAGTGAGACCCCGAACACCCTGTAGACCCTTCCCTAAAATGTAGAAAATAAATAAATTTAAAAAAACCCATATGTTCTAGGCCTACACTGTTGCTACACATTGGTGCCCCCACAGCCCAGTTCACAACCCTGCTTGTGTGGAGGCTCTGAGTCATCTGAGGTGCAGGAGCTTGCTGAATGGCACCTGCCCCACCATGGATGAAAACTGAATTTGTGCCCATATTATGTGGCCAGCAAGTATTTGCACATTGAAGAAGGAATCTCATAAGTTATTTTGAGAAAGACAGAGGGCACGGGGAAAATGCTACCCACTACAATGTTGCTGCAAAATTAAGAGCAAGGAGCTGGGGTGATAGCTCAGTGGCTTAATGCATGCCTGGCAACCACAAGGTCCTGAGTTCAACCCCTGGTACAAAAAAGAAAAAAAAATTAAAACCAAGCCAGACTGAACTTCACCATGACAGGAGTGTTCTAACTTCTTAAAGAAAGCAGAATGTAGTTTGTAAAAAATTGGAAGTGAAAGCCTGATATATTGGGAGATGGTTATCTATTTAAATGGACATTGTAATTCCTCTCTACAAGACTGCCCATTTCCACAAATTTTCTTATTGAATTGATTTGGATAAATCTGCACATGCTTTTATATGGCTGCTCTATAAATCAACAAGATGCTTGCATCAGAAATCCCACTTTTTGAAAGGCCACTATTTCATTTAGGCCATTAGTATATTGGTTAGTAGACAAAAGAATAAAGAAATCCTGGACAGACAGACATGCCTCGTCTAGAGATGCCTAAACTCCACCCATTCTGAATTAAGCTAGAAGCACCCGTACCTCAAGTTAGACTGATGAACTTTTATATAATGACCTTGACAGGTACACTGCCAGGTTTTTTTTTTTTTTTTCTTCCTTTAGCAAATGAGGCTGATAGGTAACTCACATCTGTAGGTCTAAATGCTGCCAGAGGGGGCCTGCCCCTTAGCTCAGTTCTTTAGATTGCTTCAACAAAGCAGTCAGGCTCAGGTTGCTGTGGTTTGATGCCAGCCAAACCTGCCCTGAAGGCATTCAGAGGAAAAAAAAAAAATATATATATATATATATATATATATATATTCCTTCTGCCATTTTTCCATTGAAAGAACTGGGAGGACAGAACTTCAGGTAGAATTTTTTTTTCCTCAGGGGACTGGCATGATGGACATGGTGAATTGCTGGGGTAGGCAAAGGAATTTGGAACCAGAAATTCAGTTTTTCCCTGGAGATGGGAACAGACTTAAGAAGGCCCAGCTTCCAAAAAGGCCTAGGCTTTAGCTGGACTTTCTCCTCTTAGAGCTCACTCTTTGAACTCTAAGAGGAGAAAGAGTGAGTTCTAAGAGCAGAAAGAACTCTTCTTCTCATATCATAGAGTAAAAACCCTCAGTTATACATGGACCAGTGAATGCTTTCACTAAACTAGCGCATTGCGGACTGTAGCAGTAAAGAGGAGACAAAGAGTCTTTCGAATTCTGGTGTGCCCATGACCTGAGTTCTTTCAGAGCCTACTGAATCAGAGCACTGAGTCTCAGAGGCTGTGTTTCGAATCCCTGTTCCTTGAGCCTTACCACACCTGCACTGAAGGCAAATTGAGCCAGCAGGAGAAAATTAAAAAAAAAAATCCATCTCAACTTGTTCTCTTCATGGAACTCGATGGAAGAATTTTCCATGAAACTATTTCTGAGGAGACTCGCATGCTGGTAATGTATTCATTCATGTGTTTTCCAGTTGAATTTGGGACCAAAAGTCCTGTTAGGGGTCTGTCTAGGGGAACAGGGTTAGGAGGGCCCATCTTGCCAAAGGGCCTAGACCCTCTCTGGAATTTCTCCACTAACAATTTGCCCTTAGAGACACAAATCCTACTGTGGAAAGAATCAGATACTCATGGAGAAGTAAGGCCTTGCACAGCTGGGTCCCATTGTGGCCCTTAAGAATAAAGGGCTGAGCAAGTGTGTTTTGGACGGGGCCTGCCCCTTAGCTCAGTTCTTTAAGTGGCTGCTTCAACAAAGCAGTCAGGCTCAGGTTGCTGTGGTTCGACCCCCAGGACTCAAACCTGCCCTGAAGGCATTCTGGGCGAGCCAAAAAATATAAATAAAAATAAATAAATAAATGTTGCCAGATATTTGTATGTAAAGCTGTTCAATATTATGAGAAGAGATGATGTTTCCTTTCCACTTGGAGTTTGGGGTATTCTGTAGGGGCAGCTAAAAGCTCCTGGCTTCCATTCATAGGGCCCTTGCCCTTCTCTCAGGGCTTGGGTGCTGGCCACAGCTCTGGACTGGGGGCCAAGCATTTGGGCTTGTGCTAATCTGGGGCCATAAGCGGCTTGGAAACAGGTTCTGATCTTCATTAAGGGTCCAGAGCCCAAGGGTGCATTCATGACCCCACTTCCTCCCTCTCTCTTTCACTGGCAACTATTAATGAACTCAGAATCAATGTGTCTGGCTGCTTGATGAGATTAGAGGACTTTCCTAGTCTTGCAGCTGCTCATAAGAAACCAGATGCTGCAATCAGTGTATTGTGAACTCTCTTCTCCCTTCTGCATCTCCGCTATCGATTAAGTAATGCCACCCTGGGGCTTGTTCCTGACAAAGCGGCTTCATAGAAAGCGAAGTGCTGTGTCTCCGCGCAGTCCCCACCGTCATTCTCCATCCAGGCACCAGAGTAGAAAGGCTTCACTCAAGCGGGGCAACATGGTGGAGCCCCGCAGCCCCTCTTGAGGAGCCTGTTTTCAATCTGAGACAGCGTTTGTCTGGAGAAGAAATTTCCCAGAGGTTAGATTGAGGCTGGGAGCTCCACAAGCTCGGGAAGATTCAAATAATTCTGCAGCACAAATCAGATTCAACCTTTGGAGTAGTCAAAATCCCAGTCCTTAAGACGATCTTCATTATTCTCATCTAAACATACAGAGAGCAGAAATCACTGTCATGACTTTTGGAGTTTAAAAAAAACAAACAAAAACTTGTCAACAAAAGGAAAGTGATAGAAATAGGAACAGGTGCAATTAGGGTCCCAGAAAGCCTGAAGCCCAAAGGAAATGGGATGTGGGTCCACCCCAAATATTAGGTGGTTAAGAAATTCTGCGCAGAACAGGGATAGAAAATACACATTCTTTCTCATACTACTTAGACAGCCATCAGAGTTAGAAGGACCAGGGGCCATCCCAAGCCACACAAGGCAACACTGTAATCTATGCATATATATATATATATATATATATGTATATATATATATATAATAGAAAGCTGCATTTTATCTTTAACCTCAGAGAGTTTCTACTTTTTAGTCACTAGCAATAGACAGCTGTGTTTTAAGGAAATACGTTGACTCTAAGTTGGAGAAAGTTTGAAGGAGTAAAAGTAGGGAGATGAGGTTGAATTTTCTATGACTGTATTTATTCTGAGAAAATGCAACACCTGTCACCAGTTTGAAAGTCACAGTTAAAAATGTGACAGCTATTTGCTCACCATTGTCTCTACATAAAGATGATATGGAGACTGTGTTAGCTGTCTGGGTTGTTATATAATGTAGCCAGGTCTCTCTAGCAAAGGAAATTAAACAGGTACTGTATTAATTAGGATTTATTCAAGTTGTTATTACAAAAGACCTAGCCTGTCCAAGAAAGAAATTCTCAAACCTTTTGTCAGAAGAGTCTTCATCCAGCGAGAAGGTGGAGAGAAGCCTGCGGCTCACACACAAGCTCCTTTCAAAGCCCCGCAGGGAGCCACACAGCTGAACTTGGCGTTCGCACAGCCAGACGCAGCTGAGAGGTCAGCCTGCAGCTGGGCACCCGCGTTCCCAGCGAGGCAGGAGCTCCACTCGCGCGGGTAGGAGCCAAGCGGTGCACACCTTGGAGGCCACATGTAGAGGGGAAGCAAGGGAACGTGGAACCCCGCACACTCGTCTGCTTGGACTGGGAGAGCAGTTAGTGGAAGAGAGGAGAACAAGGTGATGTGATAGGTGAAAAAGAAAAAAAAGAGTGAGGAGTGAAGGGAGAAAGCGAGAGCCAGAGACAGATAGGAAGGAAGGGAGGGAGAGCGGGAGAGAGGAAGAATTAAAATAAAAAGGCAAATAGACATGTATACCAGAAGGTGGAACTAAAATAGAAAAGAAATATGCATATACTTTCTTTGAATCTGAATCCAACAAAGCTTACGTGGGGCTTAACTCCGATTAGTCGGGATGCTTGCTACAGAAATCCCATAAAACAATGTACTTTAACTGAGAGGGATTTGAGGTTTTTAAGTTCTTTAACGTCTTGTTTTCAAAGACCCTGGTAATATTCTGTGTTCTGTTTCAGCTGATGTTAATAATAGTGTTTCCAGTTTCATTAATGTTTGTGTGACATATTTTAAAACATATCTGTAGCTTTATATTCAGAGATTTTTTACAGAAGACATAAAATTAGATCTTGCTGTGTATTCAATAGGACGGTTTGTGCCTCTTATTTCAGGTATCTTTGTTTTTACGTTTGATTACTATACAATTGCTTCTAAGTCTGCCATCTTGCCGTTTGTCTTCGTTTACTCATGCATTCTTCATTCTGATTTCTCAGTTTCATGTTGCCTTTGGATTGAAGATTCTCTATGGCTTTGTCTCTGTCGTGCATACATGCTTTTTCCAGTATTGGGAATCGATTGACTTAGGGTGCGCTGAGTTACATCTCCCGTCCTTTTACTCTATGTTTTTGTTTTTGTTCCAAGGAAAATAAAAAATAAGAACAACAAAACATCTAAAATCAGAACAAATTTCAAAACAAGATGATAAGAAATCAACAATGATTGTCACATTGAATATTGTTATTTTCTGAAGTAGATCTCTAACTTGTGATCCATCTACTTTAGTCTCCTGTGTAGTGGGCACTAGAGTGATGTGTCACCTCACTTGGCATAAGTCATATACCTTATTTTATTTTGTTTTGTTTTAGCTTAGTAGTCTACTGAGGCTTTCTTTATCTGTATTATATATATATATATATATATATATATATATTTCCTTGATCTTATTTTAGTGTGGATTTATTTCTTACATCAAATTTATAAAAGTGTAAGGCACATTTTTCAAATATCTTCACATCTCATCTTTGCTCCTTTCCTGCTTCTCTCCTTGCATTTGTCAGCCCGCGAGTGTTCTATTGCTGTCTTCATTCATGATCTTTTCTTCTGCAATGTCTAGTTTGTTAATTTCATCCACTGACATTCTCTGTTCAAGTTGTATTGTTTATTTCTGGGGTGCTGCCTGGCAAAGTTTGGCAGGCAGGTAGTCCATATTTTAGGGTTTCCAGTTCACAAGTCTCACACACAGCTCAGTGTTCAGCGGCGACTCTAGAGTGTCCGTCTGAGGTTTCAACAGCTCTGTTTCTGTGTCACTTCCTCCTTTCTGAAAATCTGCTCTAGACTTCAGCTGCCACAGGCGGTCTATTCTGTCCCTCCATCACTCACCAAGGCAGCTGTACTCTGTTAGGGTTCCTTCTCTGATGTACATTTCAAAAAATTTTCTTCAGGAATATCTTTTCCTTCAAAAGCTCATGTGTCTTTTGTGAACTGCCTTGTGACAATTGATTTATGCATGTTGCTGCGATTTCTAGTCATTTGTGACAATTGTCGGAA
>NDGN011365089.1:0-18389 GCA_002564285.1 Tympanoctomys barrerae | reverse complement strand
AAAAAAAAAGACAAAAAGAAAAGAAAGAAAATAACTTCTTCACAACCCATTATAATCAAAATCTCAGAAGTCTAGTACAAGAAAGGAATCTTGTAAGCTGAAGTAAGTGAAAGAAGAGCAACAAATTGCTTGTAAAGATAGTAATTACAGAAGGCTTCTCAACACAAACTTTAAAGCCCAAGACAGCTTAGAATGAAGTGTTTCAAGCCTTAAGGAAAACAACTTCTATCCCAGACCAACATATCTTGTAAAGCTATCATTCAAAACTAATAGGGAAATAAGATCTTTCCATGACAAAAGCATCATAAGAAATTCATGACACCAGATTAGCACACCAAATTTTTCTCAAGTATATCTTAGAAACAGAAAATGCCAAGAATGTCAAAAAGTCTGAGAAACTGAATACATGAGATAGGGTTAGCAGTTAGTAGAAGGGGAAAAAAGAAGCCAACAATGGAAAATACTGCAACTGCTGGAATAAGTCAATACCTTTCAATAATAACCCTCAGTGAGAGTGGTCTCAATTCCCTAATCAAAAGATCCAGATTGGCAGTTTAAATCAAAAATAAAACTCAACATCATGCTTTATATGGAAAAAAGTTTAATTCAATAAGAAATTCAGACATTAAAATTCAAAGGATAGAGGGGCCAGGGAGTTAGCTCAGTAGAATAAGCACTTACCTGGCAAACACAAAGGCCTGAGTTCAATCCCCCGTTTGGCAAAAAAAAAAAAAAAAAAAAAAAAAGATAGAAGACAATATTCTACTCAATGAGAGCCTGAAGATAAGTAGGAGTAGTTGTCTTTTATTTTCAGACATAGTGGATGTCTCAGTCACTTTTTCATCTCTAGGACACAATAGTCAATACTCACGATTAAAATGAGAGGTTTATTTTGGCTGCTGCTGTTCACCCATCGGCAGTTGGCTCCAAGGCAGCAGAGCATGAGAGGGGCATAGTGGAAGGCAGCTGTTCATGTCATGGTGGCAAAGACATGGGGAGCATAGAGGGAGAAGAGAGGAAGGGAGATGCATACCTCTAGGTCACCTCCTGGTGAGCTGCCTCTTCCTACCAGACCCCACCTTCTAAGAGCAAAACAGGCACAATACAACCATAATCTAATTACCTTCCAAAAGGTCCACCTATGAACACAAGTTTCCTGTAGGGAGGACATCTATATATAAATCATAACAATGGACTTTAAGCCAAAACAAATCAGAAGTGGAAAGGGAGATCATTACTTATTGGTTAAGGAAACAATTCAATAGGAAGAGATAACAATTGTAAATATGTAATACCCAGAATATCAGAGCATCTAGCTTCATACAGGAAACACCACAGGACATAAAGAATCAGATAAACCTTGATACAAGTATAATAGGGGACCTTAAGACCTCACTATCACAAATGGATTGACTAGACAAAAAATCAACAAAGAAATGTCAGAATTGAACCACATCTTTGAACAAATTAACTAATAGATATTTATAGTTTTCCACCCCAAAACAGTAAAGTACACAGTCACCTTAGTAGTACATGGTACATTCTCTAAAAGACCACATATTAACCCCCAAAGCATGCTTAAATAAATACAAAAGAATCAGAAATATCCCATACATATTGTCAAAACATAACACAATGAAAATAAAAATCAACAACCAAAGAAATCATGTAAAGCATGCAAACACATGGAAATTAAACAACACACTATTGAGTAATCAGTGGGTCACAGAAGAAATCGAGGAAGAAATTAGGCTATTCCTAGAATCAAATGATAATTCTGGTAAAATATACCAAAATTTAGTGGACACAATGAAAACAGTCCCAGGAATAAGTTGCATATATGTAAAGGCCCACATCAGAGAAACAAAATGAGCCTAAATAAATAACACAACTACACACTTCAAGGTCCTGCAAAACAAGAACAATTAAGATTAAAAGCTAGTATAAGAGAAATTATAAAGGTCATAGCAGAAATTAATGACATTGAGACTAAAAAAAAAAAAAAAAAGAATCAGAATCAGTGAATTAAAGACCAGTTCTTAAAAAAAAAAAAAATCCTTAGCCCAGTGGTGGAGAACATTTTAGAGCTTTACATGATACAACCAGCCCACTGCGGCATGTGGGTTGCAGGTTAACCTCTCCTACCTTGCTCAATCTTACTAAAAGATAGGTCAAAAAAACATACCAATGCAATGAGAAATGAAAAAACTGAGTTCAAAACAGACATCATCAAAATCCAGATTACTGATAAGTACTTTGAAAATCTATACCCCAATAAACTGGAGAATCCAGAAGAAATAGAGAAATTCCTGGACACATATGAATTATCAAAATTGAACCAAGAAGATATAAAAATCCTGAGCAATCCCATAGCAGGTAGTCAAATTAAAGCACAGAAAAGCCTAGGACCTGATGGATTGACCATGGAATTCCAGAAGAGCTTCAAGGAAGACCAAATCCCAATAGTTCTCAAATGCTTTAATCAAATTGAAAAGAAAGAAGTACTGTCAAACTCAAACTGGAAGCTAGCGTTACCTTGATTCCAAAAGTAAACAAGGATTAGACTGAAAAAGAAAAGCACAGTGATGAATATAGATGCAAAAATCCCAAACAAGGTACTAGCCAATAATGCAACAAATCATTAAAAATATCATTCATCATCATCAGGTAGGATGCATTTCTGTAATTGAAGGACCTTTCTATATACATCAATCTATAAATATAATATATACCATAAATAGGAACAAGGGCAAAAATTATATGATCATCTCAAGAGATACAGAAATGCACCTGACAAAATCTAACATGAATTTATTGTTCAAAACTCAGGAAAATACATACAAAAGGACTTCATCTCCACCTAATGAAAAGCATTTATGACAAATGTACTGCCAACATATTAAGTATGAAAAAAAGGAAAGCTTTTTTCTCTACGATCAAGAAGAAAAGGAGAATGTCCACTATCATACCTGTTAAATGTAATACTTGAAACTTTAGCCAGTGAAATCAGGCAAGAGAAAAAAATGTATATAGGAAACAAATAAGTCAAATTATCCTTATTCAAAGATAACATGATCATTTACATAGAAGACCAAAACAACTCCACCGAAAGACTCCTAAAACTAAGAAACAAATTCAACAAGGTAGCAGGATACAAAATCAACACACTTTCATTTTTATGTTTATCTTCTTTCTCTCTCTCTCTAAAATAAAAATATTAAAAATCAACACACAAAAATCAATAATATTCCTTGAACCCATAACAAACCTACTAAGGCAGAATTTAGGAAAACAGTATTATTCACAATAACCTCAAAAGAAGTTAAATAATGAAGTAGTACCCTAACAAAGGAAGTGAAAGATTTCTATAATGAAAACTGTAGTATTCTGATAAAGGAGATTGAAGAAGACATCAGAAAAATGGAAGGATACCTGTTCTGGCATAGGCAAAACTAATACTGTCAAAATGACCATACTTCCAAAACTGTTATATAGCATTAAAGCAATTCCAATTAAAATACCTGTAGCCTTCTTCACAGAACTAAAAAAAAAAAAAATCCTAAGACTCACATAGAACCAGAAGAGACTTAGAGGATAGCAGAAGCAATTCTGGGTAATAAGAACAAGCAGTAGCCATCACAACCCCAGATTGCGAGTTATTTTTACAAAGCTACAATGATAAAAAGAAAAACATGCCACTCACATAAAACAGACACTTGAATCAATGGAACAGAATACAAGATGCCGAAACAACCCCAGGCACATTCAACCGTTTGACAAAAACCATAAAGATGTGGAGAATGATAGCCATTTTACCAATAAATGTTGCTGGGAAAACTAGCTATCCACATACAGAAGACTGAATTTAGGTCCATGTGTTGACCCACAATAGGTCCAAAAACTAAATTTTAAATAAATAAATATGCCTAATACACTGTAAGATAAAATAGGTAAAACATTAAAAGAAACAGACGTAGGAAAAGCTTTCTGTATCAGTCAGTGTTAGAGAAAGATACATAATACAAGATACACAAATGTATAAGAATTGGCAAGAGTGGTTATAATAGCCACTCAGAGTCAGATGTGGAAGAGTGTGGAAGGTTTTCTGTAGACAGGAGACCAAGGGATCAGTCAAAGCTTTGGGGCTCATTTCAGTGTCTTGTGCTAGTATGTGTCAGGAGGCCAAAGGGTCTGAGAGGAAGCCAGGAGATGAGGTCTAAGATGAAGGTGAAGTCTGGAGCTCCACAGAAGAACAGATGCACATTCATCCTTCTTCTTTTCCACTTTATACCATCTGGGCACAAGCCATCCCAGCGTGGGTTCTCCATAGCTTAGCCTGGAATGGCTAAGCCATCTTAGTTGAGCTTTTCTTAACCAAGTTAACACAATCAGTCAACCATCACAACTTTCTGCACAAGTGATAACGTCAAAAATGAACATATGGGTTTATAGCAAATTAAAAGTCTTCTGCACAGCAAAGAAAACAACAAACAAAATGAGCAGGAAACCTGCTGAATGGGAACCAATGTTGCAAATTATTTTGCAGACAATTATCTAGAATATATAAAGAAATTAAAAAATTAGAATCTAAAAATAAAAGACCCAGTCAAAAAGTGAGCAATTGAAATTAATAGACATTTCTCAGAAATACAAATGGTCAATAAATACATGACAAAAATATTCCATATCTCTTAGTACTACAGAAATGAAGAAAGATTCAATCTTTCTCTAGAAATAATAACTGTGTGATGTGAAATAATAACAAATGCTAGCAAGCCTGTGGGGGAAAAGGAAAACTTCCACATTGCTAGTCGGAATCTAAACTAGTAAAGTGGAAATCAGTAGGGAGATTCCTCAAAAATAGAAAACTAGAAATTCCGCTTGACCTAACTGTTCCCTTCTAGATGTCTTCCCAAGAGAGTTGAGCACACCATGTTACAGCAATACACACATACCCATGTTTATAGGAGCACAACTCATAATAGCTACATTTTGGAAGCCATCTATATTCCCAGGGACAGGTGAGTGGGTAAAGAAAGTGTGGTATGTACACACAATAGAGTTACTCTGCAATAAAAAGGATAAATTTGAGTCATGTTGTAAGAAAATATTTGCACCTTGAAATAACAATGTTAAGTAAAATAAATCAGACACACCATTTAAATATCATATAGTTCCTCTTATATTAGAAACTCAAAGTATAAATAATTCAAACAGCAAAATGGACAGTTAACGAGAAACATAGAGATAAATCTTTTGCAAATGGGAAGGAATTAAGAAAGGGAAGGGGGAGGAAGATAGAGGGAAAGAGGAAGGCAGAAGACGTAAGATGGGCTATGTACACGTTCTTACTCTCCACAATGAAGGCAATCATTATATACTGCAAACATATATTAGTATTTTTAATTAGAAATATAGAAATGATCAGGAAAGTCTCAGGCCCCAGATATATGAAGCAAAACTAAATGTGGCTCATATTCTTTTTAATTAAATTTAGGGTCATGTTGTTTATAATACTTTGTAAATGACTTTTTAAAACTGCATCTTGGGCCAGCCAAATAGCTCAGTGGATTAAAGTGCCTGCAGGCAGGTGCAGGGGTCAGGGGTTCAATACCCAGGCTGCCGTGCTGGCCCCGCCTCTGGGGCATGCTGAGACAGCAATTGAGACTGGGTATGGTGATGCAAGGCTGTAATCCCAGCTCTTGGAAGGCTGTAAACAGGCAGATCACTATGAGTCCGATCTAGTAGTGAGACCCTGAGCACCCTGAAGACCCTTCCCTAAAATTTAAATTAAAAAAAAAAACTGCATCTTACATGGTCACAACTGATTAATGATCATTCTTGGATCATGCCATATATACTCTCTTTCATCCAGCAACAGATCTCCCTTACTTCATTTATGTTTTGTATAACAGAATGTACACTCACGAACACAAGGTCCAATGCAAGAATTAGAGTATAACTGATCACTTACATCCATCCATCCACAATTATATGTACATATGTATACTTTCATTTTTAAAATGCCTTGCTGCTTTCTTAAATATACTTCTCCACGTTTTTATTTCTACACAGAATTCCCTAATGAAAGTGCAGCACCTGGGTTAGTCAGTTCCTTATTGTTAGCTATTGAATTGCCATGAAAGTAAGTTGCCACAAGGTGAGGCTAAAGAGGAACATGGCCTACCTTCACCATGCAGAACCATTCTGCACTGCAATTGAGACAATTTTTTAAATTTTTTTTTTTTTTTTTTTTTGCTTAAGAGTGTAGACTCTAAAGACCGGTGCCATAGCTCAATGGACTAAGTGCTTAGGGAAGCATAGGAACCAGGGTGTTTCCCCAGCACCACATGCTGCATTGGCCCCGCCCATGAGCACACTGAGCCTGCCCCTGAGTCCGGGTGTGGAGGTGCACACCTGTAATTCCAGCACTGGGGAGGCAGAAAATAGGAGGATCTCTGAGTCTGAGCTGTGTAGTGAGATCCTTGCCAAATACATAAAAAAGAGTGTAGACTCTAAAGCTAGATGTCTCAGCTCAAATTTCAGCTATACCTTTATGAACCAAAACATGTATCCCATCACTTCCAGGCCTTAGGTCCTGAAGTGGAGTAAATAAAAGTACTTTCCTACTAGAGTTGCCAAAGGAATGACCTCGTCCTTAGCACGTACTCCATTCTGGGTAACTGTTATCCATTATTTTCTAATTGGGCATTGTATATGCTTGTGATACCAGCACTCTGGGAGCCTGAGGCAAGAGGACTACAAGTTCAAGCTTAGCCTAGGCAACATAGCCAAACCTTGTCCAAAAATTTAAAATAAAAATCTAAAAA
Organism: Tympanoctomys barrerae; assembly: GCA_002564285.1. Taxonomy (NCBI): domain Eukaryota; kingdom Metazoa; phylum Chordata; class Mammalia; order Rodentia; family Octodontidae; genus Tympanoctomys; species Tympanoctomys barrerae. The sequence continues at coordinate 11,559 of NDGN011365089.1, read as the reverse complement.
AGGGGCAGGGAGACAGCTCAGCAGTCTAAGCACCTGCCTGACAAGCACAAGGATCAATCCCCAGTACTGCATGCCTTGCTGGCCCCAGAATCCTGAAAGCATAGTGCCAGCTCCTGAAATTAGGTGTGGTGGCACATGCCTGTAATCCCAGAACTGGGGAGGCTGTGACAGGAGGATTGCTATGAGTCCAAGCTGCATAGCGAGACCCTGTACCAAATAAATAAATGATTTTAATAATCTAAAAAAGGATAAGGATGCAGCTCAGTGCAAAGGCACTGGGTTCAGTCCCTAGTAAGACACACACAGAGACAGAGACAGAAACAGAAAGATTGTTTTCTATTATTACACATACCTCTGTAGTCTCTTATACAGTCAGATACACCCAATGGGAATAGAATGTCCTGAACTATGCAAGTAATTTAGACATAGAGGTTAATATAACTAACATTATTATTACTTTTTTTTTGTATGGTACCAGGGATCAAACTCAGGACTTTGTGCTTGCCAGGTAGGCACTTATGCCACTGAGCTATATCCCTGGCCCCCAACATTATTTCTAAGATTGAGAGATTGAGTTACTTCTCAATCATTTTCTTTTCTTTTCTTGCAGAACTAAGAATTGAACTCAGGACCTTGTGATTGCCAGGCAAGAGCTTATTCTACTGAGCTATCTCCTCAGCCCTTCAATCACTTTCTCGATGCTTGAGAAACTCATAAGAATGCAAAGGGATGAGTAGACAAACTAGTAAGTTACTAACTTTTTCATTTCTCCTAATGACAATTATTAGATAATAGAGTTCTTTAGCAATAATTAGGTAATAGCCTGGGGTAGTGGACACCTCAGTAGATTTCAAATGAAAAAGGGCAATGCAGTCATAGATAATGAGAATTTTCTAAGCTTAACTGGCCCTCAAGACACTTAGCTGAGATATTCCTAATTATTTCATTCCAGGGGGCTCCTGCAGAATGCTGGCAATCCACCACAGTTGAGGTTGTAGCCTCATCACCTTCCACTGTGGAATCATCATAGAGAAACAGCAGAGAGTCATTAGGAAGTCCCATTTGGCTGTGCTTGAGAACCAATAGGCGATACAAGGTGATTGCTTCTCTGGTTCCATAACTCTAGTTACTAGGGTAGCTTGATACTTCCTAAAACTTTCTTCATGAGGTTTAGCAGTGTTGTGGGACAAATTACAAGTACACATGAATAACCCAAAGTTCCACAATAATCCCTGGCAGGTAGATAAAAGGAAGTAGGTCAATTCTTTATTCTATCTTCTCACAAAAACCTAATTTGTTTTAGCTCTGGTCTGCCATAAGGATGTAGCCCAAATGTAGACACAAGGCCCCATCCTCAAGGTACATGCTGCCAAATGATCCCCACTATGAAGAACTATGAAAAGAGACATCCCAAAACTTCAGGGAACCTGGCATAGGCACTTTGGACCTAAAATAACATGCCAGGCTCAGGATGTAGTTTCAGGGCACAGTAAAAAAATTAATAAAATTTACAAATACAAGTTCCTACAGAAGTAGGTAAGTAATATAAAAGCCCCACGAGAAGGCAGACTCGCAGGAAATTGGGGATTATGGCCTATCGAAAGTGGCTACAACTGGTTAGCTTCAGAGAGATGCTGCTGCTTTACAGAGTCTTGGAACTAAAGTAATTCCTCGAGAGAAACCAGGGACCCAACTGTTTTTGAAATTTCTCAGTTCTTCAATATTCACAACTAATTAAGGAAAAACACATGTCCAAGTTGCACTTGTCTTGTGGGTGTCAATTTGCTATCAATGTTTTAAGAACCTGAGTTCCTGATCCTTTTTCAATCCATCATGGTAGCATAAGTGAAGGAAATGTCACCATCTCTGTAACCCAAGGACACTGGAGGGCCAAGAAGTTGAAGTCTGCACTTCCCAGTGAGGAACTGATTGTGACCACAAGTCGGAGGCTGCTGGGATTCACCCTTAGAGTTTCATCTTTATCCTTGCAGGGCTTCTGGAGAGGCAGTAAGCTCTTCTAGAATGAGTTTTGATGTAAAATAAAGTTGCTGGTTACAGGGATCAAGAGTGGCCAAGTCAGGTGTTTCTATTCTAGAGTTATGGACAACTTTCCATCCCTTTTGCAAAGTCTTGGCAGTAATGATATTCAAATGCACAACACATAGCTTGCCGTTTAAGAGATTATAATACATTTGAGTTTTTTTTAAGAATTAAAATATTAAAATTTTACATAAAAGTGGAAGAAAAAACAGAGGGCAGGGACAGATGGACATGAAACTTGGCAAAAAGACTCTGGTTAACATGAGAAATAAACAAGGGAAGGAAGAGAAAAAGAGAAGTCTTTGTCTCCCACAAACAAATATTGTTTCCTGTTTCATTCATTCTAAATTCTCTTACAAAACAATCCATCTTATTTCTGTATTCTTACATTGTCACTTTATTTATAGAGTTAAATTTCTATATGCCTGTTTCTTTTCTTTTTCCTTTTTTTTTTTTTCAGAACTGGGGATTGAACTCAGACCCTTGCACTTGCCAGGGAAGCACTTATTCTACTGAGCCATCTCCCTGGCCCCTAAGATAAGACAATTGTCCTTTTTTTTTTTTTTTTCCAGAATCAAGGATTGAACTCAGGCCCTTGCACTTGCCGGGCAAGCCCTTACTCTACTAAGCTAGCTCCCTGGCCTCCTATATGCCTGTTTCTTACAAAACAGTAAGCATCTACCAACAACTACAAGTAGCTTAAGGTGAAAGGATAAGGGTGACAAAATTCCCAAGGAGATATCATGAACATGCTGACCATATGTGGGGCCATCATGTCCATCTTCCTCTGCCAAACCCTTGAACTTGCCCCACGTGAGACAAAGGATTTGGTGTGGTTAAGAGATGGGCATTGTTACATGGCATCAAACCCAGTCCCAACTTATGTAGCATGATAATTCTTTATTATTAGAAGATGAAGAAAAATTTAATGTGTCGTACAAAGCATGAACATCCCAGGTGTGATGTTTTTGACACCAAAAATTCATAGAGCCAGAGATTCTGACCCTAGACATTAACAAACAGAATAACTATAGTCTTCAGTTATTTGGAAGATGCTGCCAATTTAGATGTAAATAAACAAAGACACATATGTAAATGATGTTTTCTGAGGATTATCTGAAGCCGCCCTTCAAAATCCTTTGTCAACAGCTCTCAGTGACTCTGCAGTGGACTTCAGTTGACACATCTTCCCGCACCACTTTCCCATAAGCTTCAAATTTCCTTCTTGAGACTTTGAAGTTTATAACATTAATATAGTTTGCCAAATCTAACTTTGTATTGCTTTGAATTAATAGATCAATAACTACACCAAAAATGTTGTGCAACCTTTTTCTTTCAGGCAGAATGCAGGTCGTTAAGTACATATGTCTCCTACATAAAATACTGGAGATGACGAGGAACATAAGTGTAACCACTGAAACACCAGCCTTGGCAGTTATGCCACAAGTTTAATTATTCAGAAACTTTCCATGTCTTTACTCAGTCAGTCAAAGCACAGATGTATGACTATTAAAAAGCATTTACAACAAAAGTTTAAAAACAAAACAAGCAGCCTAACCACTTGTTAAAGGCATGAATGCAACCATCAATAAAAAACATTGTATATCACACGATGATTTTATGTTGCATATAATGCCCTAAGGATTATCCCAATAAACGAGGCCCACTAGTCACCTGGAGCAAAGCTGTGGATAGTTTCATGTTTCAAAAAGGGACAGCACAGTGAGACATCTCACAGAAACACCCCATTGGGGACATTAGCATCGCCACTCTCTTGCCCTTACTCTTCAAGCTCCCTGCTGGGTGCACCCAGTGGCTTCTAGATAAAGTGCCTGTGCTGCAGTCTTCAGATCCATTTAATGAGGCATCGTGACTAACTTTGGCAAGCTCTTTTCCCCCTGCTTCTTTTCTACCTCAGACTGTTTTTGATTCATTTGTGAGAAATTTACTTTTGCCAATTGAAAAACCCTTTTGTGGCTGCCAGTCACTAATCTCCCCTCTGACACATCCATTCACTCAGACTAAATCCAGTATTGACATTTGTATCTTTGGGGAAAAGAGGTTAAGCACCAGGAGGAAAAGCAACTGCAGCACCCTGCCAAATGCCACGCAGCATCCAAGTGAACTGTGATGGGCTGGATTTGAGAGGGAACCCCGAGAACTCAGGGGGGCTTTGATCACCATTCCCTAGCCAGGCAGCCAAATGGAAGTTGTTTGATGCTATCTATAGGTATCCATAGCAGCCTAATTAAAATTCTTCCTAGTGCTCAGAAATCATTCTCTCATATCACCACCTCAAGGGAGTCTCTTGCATGTTTCTACTGGACTTTGCTTTAAAAGGAAAAAAGCTACCACATTCAGTCTTTTGGATGTTCCGCCTAGTTCAAATGCTATCTCTCTCTTCTTCTCTTAGACATCTGTCTTACAGTAACAGAACAATAGCAGGGGTTCTTTCTATTGAAACTATGCTAGAATATTGATTTAGTCAGAACTCTCCCATGCCATCCTCTACCTGTGCAGAAAAGGTATGCCTGTGAATTGTCAGTGTGTAATGAACAAAGTGATGGCTGCTTACCTAATAGACATTGCTCCAGAAGCAAACAAACATGCTTCTTTTAGTAAGAAATACAACATATAGATTGGATAGAAATGTAGTAAAAATAAATACGTGCTGGGGGAATCAAATGTAAGAGAGTAAATTTGAAATGACGAAAGGAATTGAATGAAAATCAAGGTAAGAGACAAGTCCTCAATCCAATACTATTTGTATCCAACTGTTTTCATATCGCTGCTGTTATCCCCTCCTCTGTCGGTAGGGCATTATTCCGCCTTCTTTATGCTTCTCACCAAGTTTTAAAGAAAGAGAATTATTATATAGAGAATGTGCAACCCATATAAGCTTCTACTACTTGCTGATCCTCAGTGTATATTTTTGTAGTCAAGAATATTTTCTGATAAATAATATCAGAGTATGATAATGTGGAACTGCATAACCTCTATGGCTTCTTAATAATGCATTGCTGCCTTCATGTTAATGCCTTCTGAGTTGCTAATGGGATGCAAGTTTATCCACAGAAGCCTAACATAGTATTCTTATTTCTTTCTACAGTTATTTACACAAACCCGTTGTATTAAAACGTTATACTTTGAGCCGTAGGAACACAAAACATAGCCACAACATTACTGAAAACATGTTCATATGAGAATTCAAATGTCATTTCCAATTACTTTCAAAATAAAAGTCAATAGTGACTCTTCCTCTTCATTTTTAAACCAAGAGTAGTTCATTGCTTTCCTTAAGATTTGTGGTTTTTGCCAATTTTGAACCTATCACATTATGAGATGTTTTTTCTCCCTGTTGGTAGACACCTCAATGAACTGTGCTTCTTCACATTCAAGCTAGACATGCCAACATTCCACGTTCTGAGGTTCAACCTTTCTCTCTCTTACCTCTGACTATTCAGCTCCAGCTAATTATTACTACACAAATGTTTTAGGTCTTTTTTTTTTTTTTTTTTCAGAACGAGGGATAGAACTCAGGCCTTTGCTCTTGCCAGGAAAGCGCTTATTCCACTGAGCCATGTCCCCGGCAAAATGATGGAAGGATTTTTTTTTTGGCTCCAAATGCTTTCAGGGCAGGTTTGGCTGACTTGAATTGTGGGGATCGAACCATAGCGACCTGAGGCTGACTGCTTTGCTGAAGCAGCCACTTAAAGAACTACGCTAAGGGGCGGGCCCCCTACACAAATGTTATAGCTTGTTCTTTATCCTTATTACCATCAGCCCCACAGAAAGGGTGACGTATAGACAATACTCATGTCAGGAAAAAATCTTCGGGTTCAACATTTAGACTCAAATTCCGTATATATTCCCTGAGAGTATGACATTGGCCTGAGAGCATAACGCTGAGGTAAAGACTATTGTAGACTCTTGGAGTTGAGAGAGATATTGAATCTCTGCTAATCCAATGTGTTTTGCTGCTGGCCTACTTGGTAGAGTTTACTAGATAAATTCATTACTAAGAATAACTGTCAAAACGTAAGACTGTGACGGTCATACACACACTGCATGAATCTGTGTTAAAAGTGGAAATAGTAAAACTAACTGAAATGAAGAGCAACAAATATTAATCAGGGGGATAATTCTAAGGGAAATTCACTACACTAGAGAAAAATCTGGTTAATGTCATAGGGGATAATAAAATTATAACTTTTGGGGTCCTTGCCTGGGCAAGAAGCATTTTCATTTCACTTTAGGTTTACAAGTTAACTTACTGCCAAGTTTGGAACCTGTAATTAGTAGCAATAGCAAAGTCATACACAGATCCAGTCCCTACATAATGGAACAATATTTGAATGAGTTTCTTTAAAACAAACCAGACCAAAGACTCTCAGTAGGACATCAGAAGGACATTCCTCCATGCAGCTAGTTCATTTATGGCTTGAGGTAGACTGAATAACACCCTCCAGGATGTGAATGTCCTGTCCCCAGAACCTGTGTAAGTATCTGACAGGGAACAATTGTAAGCATTATGTGAAGAAATGATTAGATTGCAGATGTGAGTAAAGGCTTCAAGGAAAACAAGAGTACTGCTTGTTATTCTGGCATACTCAGTGTAATCTTGAAGATTTCTATAAAATGAACTCAAAGGGTCCAAGGCAGAAGGAGCAGGGAATGAGGGGCTATGTTGTAAAGACAAAGGAAGGAGCCATGAACCAAGAACCAAGAAATGCACAGGGAAAGGTGAAGAAATGCATTCTTCCCTCAGATACCCTCAAGGAACACAGCCCTCTCCAACCCATGGTGGGCTTTTGACCCCCAAACTACTGTACATTTGTACCGTTTTAATACTTTTAGTATGTGCTAATTTGGTTAGCAGCCACAGTAAGCTAATGAATGCATTTCCTCACCTTTCCCTGTATGTTTCTTGGTTCGTGGCTCCTTCCTTTGTCTTTACAACACAGAAAGAGACAAAATATCAGACTTCATTAAAAATGGCAAATTCAAAAAATCCAACCTCTCCACATGCTGTTTGCTCACCTACAATTGACAGATTCCGTGTACAGGAAAGCTGACTTGAAAAAATTAAAAGTGACTTGGTCTGAAGCAATGTTTTTTGTAAGTTGAAAAGCAATCTGGTTAACAAAAAATGAACACATAAGCAAAGTACAACTCTCACTTTGTTGAGTACAAGTTTAAGGAAGAAAAGAAAAATACATTTTCTTATATTCACACCAATAGTACTATACCATAATTAATTCCATCATTCTTTGCTGTAGTTGGGACCTAGAATATTCCCGAAAGGCCATGGGTTAAAGGCCTGGTTGTCAGGGTAAGACTACAGGGAGGTAGTAAATGCTTTGAAATATGGAGTCTAGAGGTGTTTAGGCCATCCGTGGTATATCCTTGGAGGGGATTGTAGGACCTCAAACTTTCCTGTTCAACTTTTTGGCCTTTTTGCTTAACAGTGTGGTCATACCATGAAAAGCTGCCTCACCACAGGCCCCAAAGCAATAGACCTACCCAACTTTGGACTGAAACCTCCACAACCTTAAGCCTAAAGAATCTTTTGTCTCTATAAATTAATTATTTCAGGTAACTTGTTACAGTAATGGAAAAATAATACACTTTTCAATTCTGTAAATATGGCTTATATTTTAGATTATTTGATTCTATAAAGTGACTTTCAGTTTTCCATAAAATGAATTTTTAGAGTTAGGGATTTGTGGTCTTCACTTGTTGATCCCTTTTTAGAATTCTTCCCTCTGCATACCACTCATTTACAGCTGCTAAACTGCAGCCTATCTCACACCTGGCCTCACAATCTGGGATGACACCATTACTTCCTTTAGATTCTTCTAGTCAACTTATTTCTCCAACAGGAGACCCTGTCAGCTCCTCTACCTTCAGCTACTCATTCTTCAAGCCCATGCTTCGACATAGTGTGTTGCAGTTAGAGACCCTGCTGTGTGCTTCATTGACACTGCATTCTTCTGTTCTTCTGTTTGCCTGTGGACTGGTAGGCTGTTGGAAGTGGGGACAATGCTTACCAGTTTGTCCTATTGGGTGATGTGAAGTCAACAAGGGAACCCAGGGGCTTGAGTCCATGCCACTTCCTCCACTGATAAGATATAGGAAAAGCAGCAAGAAAGCATAAAGGCAGGATTATCTGGGCTTGCCCAACCCCTTACTAGATATTGGTCATAGCTCACAAGCAAGAATGCAAGCTTCAGCATTGGGAACGCACCCCAACATCATCTCCCATAACATGGGCCTCTGCATTAATTATCAAGAATTAATGTGTAGTTTTTTTCTGAGATTTCTGTGGGATTCACTGTGACTTGTTTCTCATTCACTTTAGAAGCAAAACTTCTGCTGTTGGGCAGTTCTTTAAAAATCTTTGAAATATATGACAGGATCCTAGGTTTTCCATGAGTACCAGAAAGATCATATTGTGTAGGAGATCATTAATGTACCTGAATACATAGTAGGTACTCAATAAATATTTTTTGGACAAGAAAAATCTTAATGTTTTTTGCTAACATAAGTTTAGCTCATCTGAATTATTTATGCATATTGACCTTAACATATAATAATATATTTTCCTTATTATGCAGTGATTTAGAGTTAAAGGTAATTTTTAACTACACCTCTTTGTCATCTGTGTTTCTACTCTGAATTTTTCCTACCTAAGCCATCATTCATCTACAATTAGCTTGAGAACAAGTTAAGGTAGGATGAAAGCAGACGTCACAAAGAAGGAAAAGGTGAAGAAGAGATTATACACAGTTCTTAATTGCACTGCGGTGCAAATGTTTTTCTTATTTTGAGCTTTCATTTAGTTCCAGACTATTCATGCCTTGTTTAACTGGTTAAAACCTTCACAAGTACCTCGGGAAGCCAACTATATGGTGTTTCAGACAAAGAACGGTTACCCAGTTTCAAAGGCCCAACTCCTTTAGTCAGTAGTAATAATTTTCTTTTAATTTAGCCATCATTAAAATTCATTTTCTTCTAATGCCAGGTTTTATTATTCTCCTGCAATCAACCCAAGAGCTCCACTGTAAAGGAAATTGTCAAAGAGAAATACAATGAATGCATAATGCACAAGGCAAACCTGCACTTGCCTGATGGACTCTAATTTGGGATTTTTCTTTCTTCTCATCCAACTGATCATTACCAGAAAATGAAAATTTGGATTATTGATATTAAAGGCACCAGAAAAAGGTATGCTAAACAACTATACATTCATATCCACAAGTTTATAAATTTTTTTATACAAACAGAAAACATAAATATCCCAACTGGAATTTTAGAAAACATATAGTAATGAATTACATACTATCTAGATTCTAAAAGTAACATTATGGGTAACAAAATAGATATTATTTTCTTTTCCAAAATGGTACCAATGGAAAGGTGGTATAAATTTAATTTAGCTGGCCACTAAAAAAGCATTTGATGTAGTATCATTAAAAACTAATATAAAAAGTCACCTTCTGGCTATTTTGTCACAGGTTACATTTATACACAGAATATTGCATAGATAAAATATGAGTTTGGGATCTAAAATAATGGACATTTCATAAGGAAAAGCTTCACACATGGAAAGCCATGTCAAAGTGGATGATGAAAGTATCAGATCAACATCAGAAATCATTTAGTTCCATTTTATGACACTATAATTAGAACATAATAAAGAGCAATAAACCAATATCAAATTTCTTAATTAAACTTTAATTTTAGCTGTGACAAGGAACATGCACAAAACTCATTGTATCAAAATAAATTAAACAGATTACGTGGTAATCATGTTTTTGCATATTAGTAAAATGTGTGTAGCATGGGACAGGTCAGTCACTCCTGTGCTTCTTTAAGCCCGTGTTCCAGAAACCCAAAGGCGTGGTCCCTTACAGAATCTGCAAGCCATCACAAAGACAGACATGGAAAAAGAAACTGTTTGTGTGAACCAGTGAACCATGCCACACTGTGAATTGCTCTAGCAGAGGAAGCACAACACAGTATAGTCAGAAGAGGAAATGGGGTGAGGGCTACCATGAAAGTCAGGGTAACCAAGAACTCCTGGCAATAAAAGATGCTAAACTGTGGTGGACAACAGAGAAAAGTTGTACACTTCTGGGACAGAGCTGTGACTGCATCCAGACCAACATACCCTGTCCAACTCATCTCCATCTAACCTCAATGAGGAAAAGAGGCTGAAATCCAGCCTGGAATCACCCTGAACAGAACCCGCTGGGAGGCTCTCCAAAGCCTCATAGAAGTATTGGTCTCCAGTTCTCCTGCCTTTTCATTTTTCCTGTTATGTAGCAAAGGTCGTTCCTTAAGTTGCCATGTCTTTCCATCTGCATTTCTGATGGATTCACCCCTTTTTAGAACAGTCATATGGAAATACTTGTCTTAGGCAATCCTTGACTATGAAATGTTGCAAAGACTACATTATGATAAAGTATATATATATATATATATATATATATATATATATATATATATTGCGTGTCTCATGTGTGGAACTTTCAGTAAAATTTGTTCTGAGATATAAGAGGAATCCTACAAGAGACACCCAAAACGTTCACGGCTTGGTACAAGTATAAGCTGTATATAGAAATAGCTATACAATGCAGTCACACAGTTCCAGCTGGTCAGAGAGCAGCATTTGTGGGACGGTATCTTAGTTACCTATTGCTTATGACAAACCATCTCAAAGTTTAGTGTTTCACTACAATAATTTATTCTTTTTCTCCTTGTTCTGTGGGTTGGTATATAAATAGTCTTTCTAGAGGTCTTGTGCAAGATACCCATATCTTGAGGGCATTTGATGAGATAGCTCAAGCTAGAGTCAAGACAGCCTCAGTACTGTGCCCTGCAGTCGGTGCAGGCTACCAGCTATCTGATTAATGCTCTCCAGTGCCTCTTGTCTTCCTCTAGTTGGTTGCAAGAGGCTTTTTCAGAATGTGGTGGTCTTGGTGTTCCATTAGGGAAATAGTGAAAGCCTAGGAGCCAAGTTCTGCACACTATGTCTTTGGACACATTTTATCAGTTGAAACAAGTCCCAAGGCCAGTTCAGATTGAAGGGGGTGGAAAGATAGAACCCACCTCTTGACGGCTGTCATACTTCCAAAGCATGTGGATACAAGGGACATATTTCATTGGGGCTGATACTGTATGTGCAGACCCCAGATGGCAGGTGAAATAAAGTAACACCTACCCTACAAGTCAACAAGGACTTCTGGAAACATCAAATATCTTTTTTTTTTTTTGACATCAGTTATTTTTATTTTAAAGAAAAAAAAACAATGGTACAAAATCTCAAAACAAGATATTAGGAGAGTAACAATGGTTCGTACATTGTGTATTGTTACTGCCGAAGTAGTTTCTCATATTAGAAGATATAGGTAAGAAATAATAAGTAAACAACGAAGGTACAAACATCTGTTATTTTTAATGTCAACAGAAAATGGAAATATACTTTTTAAAGTTTCTAATACTAGGAGAAGATAT
>NDGN011365082.1:0-13950 GCA_002564285.1 Tympanoctomys barrerae | reverse complement strand
TTTGTCTTTTTGAGAAAAGTTCTCACTATGCAATTTAGGCTGTACTTTAGCTCACTTCGTAGCTCAGGGTAGTCTTAAACTTGCAACAGTCCTCCTGAGTGCTGGGATTACAGGCACACACCACCATGCCTGGCTTAATTTTCAAAACTAAGTGTTGGCCCTTGAGTTACTGGAAGAGGAACTACAAAACTACCTTAAACAGATGGAATGAAAGTTTAAATTGTTAAATGGGAGGCAGAATAATAAATATCTTTTATTTGTTGGCTCTTAAAAAGACAATGCATGTAAAGCCTATCTGTTACTATAATGGTCACTGTAAAACTCTGGAATATAAATTTATCAAGTTAAGTAATTTTTAAAGTTTGCTTATTTTTTTTTTTTCAGTACTTGAGTTTGCACTCAGAGCTTCTGTGCTGAGTACATAAAATCTGAGACAAGGTCTTGTTAAGTTGCCCTGAGGCAAGAGGACTTCTGAGTTCAAGGCCAGCTTGAACTACATGTGAATACTCTGTCTCAGAAAACAAACAGCCTGGTCTACTAAGTGAGTTCAAGGGCAAGCCTAAACTGCACAGTGAAATTCTGTTCAAAAAGAACAACAAACAAAACAACAAACCTCAGCCACAGTGCTTCGAATACCATCCACCACCTGCTCAAAATCCACTAAGCTAAAGAGAGGCTGCTGCTTTAGCCGATGCAGCTCTGCAGCAAATGTGTCCTCTTGGTTCTTCAAAATGGACCCTGTAAGAAGACAAAAGCTCCATCACAGGAAGTCAAGCCAGCCAGCCTAGGCAAGGTGTCTGGAGAGGCAGGAGCTTCTGCTTCCTTTGGGCCACACAGAGTGAGGTGAGAAGAGCCTCTGCACTTCCAGGCCATGGCCAAGGAGAACCCTACCTTTTCTCATCAGAGTCACATTCTGGTTCTCAAACATCTGCACAGACTCTCCAACGAAGAGGATTTTTTCAGCAACCCTCACTGGAATATAAGATGGCAAAATCTCCACCCGCAGGGAAAACTGCTTGAGAGATGGTGCCAGCATGTTCTCTTCTTCAATCAGACGCTAGGAAGGAAAAGACTCTCTTCAGAGATCAAGCATGTAAGGAAAAGAAAATGAGGAAATACCTGGTTCTTCCCCTAAACCATGATTTCTATTTTTTAGAAGCAGAGACTGTCAATCTGAACATGCACAATCTTTAATCAATAGTGTTAAAAAGATTCATTTCATTCTCGGGCAGCAAAGTGACAGGATGGCTTTTAAATGCTGGGCCTGAGTCCTCCCTCAACTTTCACTGTGTGAAATGTGGACCGTCAGCTTCCTTTATTCACACAATGCAAGAGCTGTTCTTTTGCCAGGTCACTGTCTGTTTACTCTGCTGCTATTCCCCAGGCCTCTCCTAAACTGCTCGCTTTTCCTCTTGTTTTACAGTGTAGAACATTTTTCTGAGACAATGCATTTCTTTGGTGTCAATGAACATAACAGTCTTAATCTTTTTAGGTTACAGACCTCTCGGGAAATTATAAAACCTCTGTACCATCTAGGCAAATGCATAGGCATTATAACATTTTGAGAACTTCCTGAATCCAAGCCCCTCAGGTTAAAAACTTCTAAGCTATATGCTAGTGACGTCATGTTTAGTTTTATGTATTTATTTTTTCTTGAGGCAGGATTTCTCTATGCAATTCAGACTGACCCAGCCTGAACTGAATAGCAAGATCCTATCTCAAAAAGCAACAACAACAACAAAAATGTCTATGAAAGGTGCCAGGTTTTGATGAACAGAGGAGAGATCAGCAAAAGATGATTAGCTGTAAACACTGCTCACTTCTGGTGGAGAATTCTAGGCAACTTGCTGGGCTCTCACCAAGTCCTGGAGCTCTCGCAGTTGCTTTCCTGTCAGTCCCCCAATGCCCAGGTCCTCCTCATCCTCTTCTGCCTGCGCACTGACACTGCCAGAAGATGGACCCTGTTTGATAAAGAACTCCTCATACTGGTCCAAGAGAAGTCCGTGAAGCATCCAGGCTGACAGCTGCTTATACATGACCCCATGACACACTGCCAGGACTCTGAGGAGGAAGAGAAACAAGAACTTTCAAACTTTATTCAGAGAATACTCAGCCTCACCAATGCTGCACATTTTATTAAGGAATTTGTGTTCTACTGGGTGTATAGTTTATCTAGTGACTATATCTTTATTTAGATGTCCTTCTATTGCTGGTAATTTTCTAATTTCCTGATACAGCAGACAACAATGCAGTGAACACATTTGTACCTAAAGTTATTTCCTTCTTTTAAATAATTTTGTTAGGAAAAAATTCCTAAGTGGCATTATAGTATTATTAAATACAAATACTTTTAAGAACGATGATGTGAAAACACTGGAACTCCCAGAACAATAATAATGAGCTCCAGAAGTTAACAAGGATTGTCCAGAGGTGACTTGGCAGCTAATCCTGGCTTTGATACTTCACTTTACAATCCTCTTCTGCAATGCTTGAGCCACTGTTAAAGATTACATGGTTTCTCTGCTCACAGAGCTTTTAAATTCTGGTCATGATTCTCCCAAAGGAAACTAGAGGTGAACTGAAAATATGATGCCTGAGAAGTCAAGTCACTTGACCTCTCCCCTCACCCCAACCCTGAATTAAGCCATAGCATACTTTTCTAGTGCACTTCGAACAGGAGGTAGACCCCCACAGCTGTGTTTGTAGACTGTCTCCAGGATCTGACAGCCATGAATCTGTGGAAAATATAGCCTTATTAAATTGGATTCTTTTTAACAGTTCAGTGAATATAAACGCATATTCTGTATTCTGAGAGGGGACAATTCAGTAGAGAATCAAGATAAACTGTCTTATAACATTTCCACATTGTGGTTCTCAAAAGACTGAGCCCTCCTTCCAGCATTGTCAGTGTCACCTCTAGACTCAGGAGAGTGCAGACTTGTACACAGCCTGTCTGCACCAATCCTCCCAGAGAGTCTGACACACAGAAAAGTGTGTGGGAACAAGTGCACCAAGGAAACCAGAGCGTTTACAGTTAGGATTCCAAAGCCAAGAAAAGCTCGCTTTTTCTGGTTCAGGCCCAATTCAGATCATTAAAAATACATACTTTCTGACAAATCCACTGCCTCTATGTCCTTCACACTTTTTAAAAAGGTATCATTTATATAACATAAAGCCTACTTTAATTATTTAACATCTTAATTTGCAGCACTGTGTAGCCATCACCATAATCCAGTTTCATAACATCCCATCACTCCTATCAGAATCCTCTTTGTGCTTCTTTGCAGTCCAGCTCATTTTCACACTCTGCCTTGCTCTTGATTGCCTCATATTCCAGCCTCAGCACACTAGTTTCTCTATCATGATCCTGTAGGAAGGAAGATTCACCCACATGCAATCCCACTCTTCATTTTCCACTCTCCTTCCCTTAGCACATGTAAACTAAAGTCAGCTAAGCTGTACAGCTGACTCCACTCACCTAGCAGGTCCCTTTCCACTTAGGGAATAGGTCCCTTTCCACTTACATGATCTAGTGTGATACATGATCTAGAGTAGCCTTTGAAAGCCGGATACACATGGGTTTATACCCCAGCTCTCCCATTTACTTCACCTGTGTGAACCCATCATAGCCAAGTGCCTGCTACACCCAAAGAGAACAACAAAGCCGCATGTGTCATTTGATAGGTGCAATCTATTTTGAAGGACCACAGATAGCTCCCTCCAGGTTTTGTGAGTATAACATGAATATAGCAGAGTATTCTAAGTTTCCTTGTCACTGAGCAAATTTAGCAATGTTAAATGTTATCTAATTAAATAACTGTGTTCATTAGGGTACACATTATTTTATTCTTTAATTTTTTATTATTTTTATTATTTTTAATATATTTGGTACATAGGCTGTCCCTATGCAGCTCGGACTCATAGTGAGCCTCCAGTTTTCAGCTTCCCCATGCTGGGATTATAGGTGTGTGCCACCATACCTGAACTCAGCATGCCTGGGGGTGGGGCGGGCATGGCATCCTTGGGCTTGCCTAAGCAGGCACTTAGTTCACTGAGCTATCTCACTGGCCCACGGTGCACGTTCTTAATAAGTTGAGGCACATATATAAGAATTTAAAAACATGGAGACTAGAGCTAAACATATTTAACTCATTTGTCCATTTGGTCCAATTATGGACTGATACAGGAGAGCAGGTTCTTCTTTTGATAGTAAATCTAAAAGCATTTATTCTTTAATGCTATCAACTATACCCACAGAAAACATGCTCCTCATAATGGGGACTCTAAATTTTCAATGTGTATGATGAAAGCTTATGACAAGAATAAAGTATCTGGGTTTTACCTAGTAATTTCATAATTCTCAGAAAATGGCTAGCAAATTAACCATAAATCTACCACCTATTTCTAAGGACTATCTTTCTGTTTTTTTTTCTGTACTGGGAATCGAACTTTGGACCTAGCACTTGCATTTCTTTTTACTAGAACAAAAAGGAAAAGAAAAGTTCTTACCTTTTGACTTTTTATTTGCTCTACTACAACCATCACAGAGGGAAAAAGGAGTTGAAACTGCAAAGTAAGTAATAATTAAGGGTATATAATCAAATGTACTGGAAGAAATAAACTCAGGAAATGCTTTTGTTTCCATATAGCCCAACGTAAGATAAATGGCAATACTCTGAACAGTCTAGATCTAGTATCCTAAAATAATTTGACCTTCAGCTTAGATATAAACAGGAAGAAGATGGTGAACAGAAACTTTTTCTATTTCTGAGGTTGGCATAATTGTCAATACTGATGTCATTAAAAGAGCACTAATATGAGACACAAGTGTTTAGAAACTCTAAATGGTTCAGATCTAGTAAAGTATACAAAAGGCATACGATGGAAAATACTGGGCTCTGAATAACGTCTCAAAAACAGTGTCATAACTTAAGTTATTCTAACAATATCAATGAATTCTAAGACATTTGGTTATTTGGGCAGCATACCTGATCTAAGGAGTAATTGACATGTGATATGGAGAGATGGGGGTCAGCCAGGAACTGCAATTAAAAACAAAATCTGATTAGGGATCCACTCAAAATACCTTCACCCAGTCTGAGCTATGAAAACAAGAAGAATCTGAGAATGGGCTTGGTATTAGTTCTAAGCTATATAAAACTGATAACTTACATGCTATTATTATATTTCAGGTGATTAAAAAAAAAACAAAGCCAGACCTTTTCCTTTTCCATGATCTATAAACAATTTTGATTTTGGCTTGGATAATCACAGACAGAACACTGTACCTGCTCCAGTCACATAAAACATAGCTAAGTCTTAACCTACGTGACCTTACCAAAGGACATGTCAAATTCAAGAACACACTCTAATCTGCTGGCCCAGAGGTACGATTTCCCACATCTTTCTTACCTCTTGTTCCAAATCAAGCAGGGCTTGGCGATAAGGCTGCAGAACTGAATCTAACCCTGTGCAGAAGGCCCTTAGGTAGATTCCATGTAAACCACCTTGGCCCTGCTGAGATGGGTGGTGATCCTGAAATCAAACACGGAGAAATCAAGTTCTTAGCTTAAGCCCTAAACCTGGGCTGACATTATCCTTGGAAGGATAAGGAGGAAGACATTATCCTCTATCCATGGTATGTTTTTACTTAAATGAAGCTACATCAAAGCAGTGCTTCAGTGAGAGGAAAACACAAATGAAGATAAGGAGTTCTATCTCTGACATTTAATTTAGTTTAGTTTAATTTAATTTAGCATACTGAGGATTGATCTCAAGACCTTTACACTAAGCTACATCCCCAGCCCTTTTTTAATTTTTGAGACAGTATTGTCACCAATTTCCCAGGCTGCCCTTGAACCTGTGATCCTCTTGTCCCAAGTTCCCAGAGTGCTGAGATTACAAGCATGGGCCACTATACCCAGCTACTTTGATCTTCTAAAATGTGGTATTTTAATTTCCCAAGCAGTCTCCAGTGTTACAACCAGACAGACAGTACTCTATGTCATGAAGATTTTTCTACAATTTAATTCTAATCTTATTGTTTCCAGGTTAAAGCCCTTCAGTGGCATTCCACTACGGAAGGAATATCCAAATTCCTCTGGTCTCTATTTCTCCAAAATTATATTTCAGTTTCTAGCTGTATCTCATTTTCAGACTCCCCATGATTGGAAACTGGATTTGTGCTCTGCTTATGACTGTGTGCCTCACTTTTCTGACAAATACCCACTGTTCCTGCAGGATCCAGTGAAAGCATTTCTCCACAAAGTCCTTTTTCTCTCACTAGGGCATTAATAGCATCTCCTTGCTGATTTAATAACATTTCTACTTAATGCTTGAATTGTACTTTTGTTTAGATGTCACCCTCACTAGAGTACAAGGTTTATAAAGGTAATGACCATACTTTGCTCATCTTAGTATCTCAGCTCTTAGCATAATCCTTTGAACCAGGTATATATTTATTCTTTAAGAACTTTATTTGGTACAGGGTGCAGCTTGGACTTTTTGCAATCTTCCTGTCTCAGTCTCCTCAGTGCTGGGATTATAGGCATGCAACACCATGCCTGGTTTTGGTGGCTGGCATGGTGCCACAAAACATGATTGAACCTAAGTACTTGTGCTTGTCAGGCAGGCACTTAGATCACTGAGCTATCTCCTCAGCCCAAGTAAATATTTACTGAATAAAAAAATGAACTAAATCCTTTTTAACCTCCCATTTCCTGCTTGATGTAGCAATTCACCAAAGGATATAAATCTGGTGGCTAATGTTGGAGGGCTTTGACACTGTTATCAGAGGTTATATACAAATATAACTTATTTTTTAGGAAGTCAGCAAAGTGGTTTTTTCTTCTTTTTTTGGTATGAGCTTCTTATGGAAGCTTATATGGGCAACTGTGGTTAATGGGTGACTAGAGGCTATGAATAGGTTTTCTGGCTATGTACTGATTTGGATGATCAAGCCCTGGAAGTTGTTGGGGGACGTCAGAATTCAGCAACAAATATGGTAGGAGGCTTGGGCTCAAGAGTTAGAAAGCAGGGTATAGCTTAAGGATACTGGCAGCTCACAACCACACTAAGACTAGCATAGACACAGATGAGACAGACAGAGCAGACTGGCTTACAGCCAGTCAATTTGTTCTGATCTTGGGTCATTTCAGAAAACTGAACAATTTCATTTATTACAAAATTAAAGAGGGAATTTTTTTTAAAAAAAAAAAAAAAAGGTACTACAGGTGTCTAGAATTTGGGAAAGTAGAAATTCACATATCACATGACATAAAATCACATAGTTGTCAAAATATAAGATAGGCTTTCATCTTTTTTCTCTTTTACAAAACAATTAGAAATCTTGCCTTGACTTGAATATTTCCAGTGACAAGAAATTAATAATTTATTTCATATAGCTCCCCAGTAAATTCACTGAAAGCATGACGAAAGTTCTTGCCTTCTGGGTACACATCCCAGAATAGGGTCCCACCTGTTGTTGCACATGGCTTGTGTACTGTTCAATGAACTCAGTGAAGCGGATATAGTCTGTGCCAAGGCGGCAGAGTCTATTGAGGACACTAGTCTCACTGGGGTGGAGAAATGGGAAATCCTGGGATACCTGTAAGAAAAGGGACAATGAAAAGCCAATAGGTGACAGTCATTCTTTAGATACTTCAAATGTTTCACACTATCTACCTTTTCCTTTCATAAAATTCTTTTTCTTTCCTTAAGATGCCCATTTATTGTTGGTGAATTTTGACAGCAAAAGTATTTCCAAATATCTCAATTTGCTTATTAAAATAGGTATGATATGGAAAAAAATGTACTAACAATGAGTTGGTGTCACCAGGGGCAGCCAATGTTATCTGTTACTCATACATATCTGTCTTCTGGGAACAGCCTACAAGGAGATGCAGATTTTCACTTAGCTGTAGCAAAGTCTCATTGGCAATACTGTTCAAAAGAGGAAAAAAAAAAAAAAAAAAAAAAAAGAGGATCTATCCCCAGTTCCGCCAAAAAAAAAAAGGATCTGTAGGACCCTAAGGGTTTCTCAGATATACCGTCAACATTTATAAGTCCTCTATGAAACTGAAATTTTTGTTTTCACACAAAAATCTAACATTAATGTAAACAATTAAATGTGTAAAACACCTTATAAGTGGCTATATAAATGTATTTATATTTTCATTTTGTTGAGGTTTAGATCTAAAATGTCCTCTAAAATGCTCATGTGTTCAGAAAAAGGGCTTTGGGAAGGGGACTAAAGCTTAAGACATCAATCCATTGAAGAGATCATAACCTGATGGTATTATTGGAAAATGACAGAAAAAAGGAGATGGGGCCTCTCTGAAAGGAATAGATCTCTATCTGGTTCCCTGCCCCTTCTCTGGTTCTCTCTGCTTCCTGACTGCCACAAGATGAGCAACTTTCCTCTGCCACATCTTTCTGCCATAATTGTTCTGCCTCATCACAGGCATAAAGCATCACAGTTAACCGCAGACTGAACCCTCTCAAACTGTGAGCCAAAATAAATCTTTTTTTTCTTTTCACTGTTGCTGTCAAGTGATGAAAAAAGGTGGCAGACTTTTGTGATTTTAATTTAAATGAAACTCAAACATAGCTTACTATGCTACAAAAAAGGTCCATTCATAGCAGTTCAAGTTGGAAAAGTACTAGAAAAATACATCCTGTCACCCAACTTCTTAAACCTGTTGTGGTAAAATACACGTAGCATTTTAGTCATTTTTAAATGTAAAGTTCAGTGGCATCAAAGTATATTCACACTGTTGTGCAATTACCACCACCATACATCTCTAGAACTTTTTCATTTACACCAATTGAAACTCTGTACTCATTAAATGTTAACTCCCCACACTCCTCTCTCCTACCCCTGGAAACTACCATTCTACTTCTGTTTCTATAAATTTGACTACTTTAGTTACATCACAGAAGTGGAATCATGCAATTTTGTCCTTTTGTGACTAGCTTATTTTATGTAATATAATGTTCACAGGATTCATCTCTATTGTACTATACGTGAGAATTCCTTTCTTTCCACTACATGTATATGCCACACTTTGCTTACTCACTCATTCTTCAATGAACGCTTCAAGTGCTTCTACCTGCTGGGTGGTGTCAACACATGCTCTATGAACATGGGTGTCAAAGTGTATATTGAGTCCCTATTTTCACTTCTTTCGGGTACATCACCAGAAGTAGAGCTGCTGAATCATAATGGCATTTCTATGTTTAGTTTTTAAAGAATTGCTATGCCATTTTTCACAGTGGCTGCAACCTTTTATATTCCCACCAGCAGTGCAGAAATACATTTGTTTCTCCACAACCTCACTAATGCTTGCTACTTTTTAAAACAGTAATCATCCAAATGGATATGAAGCAGTGTTTCACAGTGGAGTTTGATTTCTCTAGTGCTATTCAGTATCTTTTCATGTGCTTACTGGCCATTAAAACATGTGTTTTTGGAGAATCAATTATCTTTTAATTAACATTATCTATACCCCAAACACTATGCTAACATTCAGATATAAAAGAATCAGATAAATTCAGTGTTGCCAATTTAATTTTAGCAAAACAATATTTTATGTCACACTGGATCTGTGTTTCTCAATCAGGGGCATTTTTGCTTCATGGTGGTTGTCATACTGGGTGGGTGCTACTGTCATTCAAATGGCAGAGGCCACAGATGCTGCCTACCATCCTACAGTGCACAGTAGACACCATGATAAACGACTTATGTAGACCAAACTGCCAGTGGTTCCAAGGTTGAGAAATTTTGCACCGTAATAGTATTAATTCAAGTTCATTAATTTAGTAGTTTTGTTTACATTTAATTTGTAAAATAAGTTGCTTTTATAGTTAAAGGCATCGTGCTTGAGTTTACACATAGCATATGTGGACATACAATATGTGAATTTTTATAAACGTCGGAAACACATGACAATTTTTCCTTTTAATCAAAGGTAAAAAGCACTGTTCTGTGGAAAGTATGGTATACAATATTTGGTGTTTCTGCCTTTTCTCCCACAAGTACCTGAACACCTATTATGTGGTAGGAATCGTGGCAGGTGCTGAGTACATGCATGAAAATCACACTGTGGTCTCTGCCACCATGTACAATCTATTTAGGATAAAGACTGTAAATAGGTAAACAAAATAAATAATTACTAGTGGTGATAGTACTACAGAGAAGTTGTTGTGATAGAGAGTAATGCTATAAGGGAACGATATTTAATTTAAAGATGTGGTGAGGAAAAATTCTGAGGTAACATCAAAGCTGAGACCTTAGGAATGAAAAGGAGGAAAATATCTGCTTGAGGCTTTAAAAAAAGAAGAAAGAAAATGATTTACTTGTGGCTCTTTCCTCAGCCTCCCCAACTATCTTTCTTATACTGTTATACTGTTATCTCTTTTTACTTCAAACAGTCCAGCACCCATAGATACTTCTTGTACATTTCCTCCTATGTAAGCAGCACTGTGGTCAGTACTAGGGAGAATGGTGATATGCCAATTCAGTCCTCAAAGATCTATATACCAAAAGTAACAATTCAAAAAACTTATCTGGGATCCGCCTCCGTTTCTCATCCAGTCCCTCCAGGCCCCTGCCTGCCAGTCACCTGGCCAGGCCCCGCCCTGAAGTCCCTCGGACTCCACCCCGAAGCGGGCTCCCGAGTTTCCCAGCGGCTGGCCGCTCGGTGCCGCTCTATACCTGCAGGCCACTGCGCTTGTTCCAGGTGAAAATGGACCCGGGGTATCCGCTCAGAGCCAGGAGCAGTTCGTGGATCATCCCCCAGCGGAATTGGGAGAGCCTGCACACGTCACCCTCTCCTCCAGCACCTCTCCAGGGCGGAGCGCTCTTCCCTATAGAAGAACCCGCGCAGGTCAGTCCGTCAGTCAGTCAGCTCGCAGGACCCCTCAGCTGAAGGAGTAGACGCACGGCGTGGGAAGGCCCGGAGTCGCGTCCCGGAAGTGCGCGGGCTCAGACGACCTACTCTTTCTCTACCCAGCCGGCGCGCATAGAGGGAGGCGCGAGAGCTGCCACCGCGCATGCGCTCTTGGGGTC
Source organism: Tympanoctomys barrerae (assembly GCA_002564285.1). Classification (NCBI taxonomy): domain Eukaryota; kingdom Metazoa; phylum Chordata; class Mammalia; order Rodentia; family Octodontidae; genus Tympanoctomys; species Tympanoctomys barrerae. The sequence goes on along the minus strand of NDGN011365082.1, from coordinate 2,882 downwards.
CCGGGGAGCCCGTTCGGACTTCCGGTTTGGGAGCCGGACTGAGCTCCTGGCGAGCTGGCTGGGCCGGACTCCGAAGGGGTGAGGCTGGCCTGGAGCAGGGAAGCAAGTGAGCCAAGGGGCAGCTCGAGAGGGATATGGGCGTGGGCCGAGGTGCCTTCAGGGAGCCTGAGCCAGGTCCGACGCCTCTAGGGAAACTGCTGCCCTGCGTGTCTGAGTGACCCGGCCGGAGGGAGCCAAGACAAAGAGGCCTGAACGCCTCAGCCGCCGCTCCCGGAGCCTTCAGCCCTCGGAGCCCCGCCACGGCCGCGCTCGTCCCAGGAGCTCTGCCCCTCGGGCCCGTCCCTCCAGGACACAGTGTGACTTTCACAAGCCCGGAACAGGGTCACGCTCCAGGAGCTAGCCAGCTTCATCCGACGCGCGAGACTTCCCATCATTAGTCCCACACCCTGGCTGGTCACTTGCTGCGAGGGAAAACACACGCCTGGAGTTCAGCTCTCGAGTTTGAGCGGGGTGGGATTCGACAGTTCCGGAGCCAAAGGAGTGGGACAGATGAAGAAGGCAGGAGGGGAAACCGCAGAGTTTCCAGGGGGCTTCCCCAGCGACCCCAGGGCATCCAGCATAACGATGACACCTTAAGATCCTTGAGTTTCAGGTGACCCGCATCATTCAAACTCACTGCAACACAGATGCGGGGAATTCAGTGTGCTCAGATTTGGGGAAGGCGGGATAGAAGCAGACAGTACTTTTCTCTTCCAGCAGCTTCTTGAGAATGCCTTAAATGTGGCCCATTTGGCGGAACCAGGGATTGAACTCAGACCATTGTGCTTGCCCGGGAAGCACTTATTCCACTGAGCCATCTCCCCAGCCCCCTAAAAGGTCCCTCTTGCTCAATGTTGATTTCCTTGAAGATGGTGCTACCTCACCAAATAGCCTCTTGGAGCACGTGGGAGGTCAGGCCAGCTCGGTCAAGACTTACACAAATGAATATATTGATGGTGCCATTTCTCTCTGCCCTAGGAAGCAACTCCCCTTACAGAGAAAAACTTATCTACAGTTGATTCTCTAAGTACTTGGGAAGATAGGTGTCAGCCCTAGAACCCAGACCCTTAAGTGGAAGGAAGCTGCTTTGTTCTGTGAAAGATGGCCAAACCCACTTTGCGAGAGAATGGCACCAACTCTGAAGGCTTCCGCCAGCGCTTCAGGAGGTTCCACTACCAGGAGGTGGCTGGTCCCCGGGAGGCTTTCAGTCAACTGTGGGAACTTTGTTGTTCCTGGCTAAGGCCAGAAGTGCGCACCAAGGAGCAGATTGTAGAATTGGTGGTGCTAGAGCAGTTCCTGACCATTTTACCTGGGGAGATCCAGAAATGGGTCCAGGAACAATGTCCAGAGAGTGGAGAGGAGGCAGTGACTCTGGTGGAAGATTTAGAAAGAGAACCTGGACGACCGGGATGTTCGGTGAGAAGAGAGGGGGAATTTAGAAGTATGAAACTGGGAAGGGGCAAGGTATACATTTTTTATTATTTTTAATACATTTGGTACAAGGTCTCACTACGCAGCTTGGACTTGTAGTGATCCTCCTGTTTTCAGCCTCCCCAGCGCTGGGATTACAGGTGGCACTACCATTGCCTGGACTCGGTTGCTGGCTCATTGCGCCCTGGGGTGGGGCTGGTGCAGCATGGGATACTGGGGATCAAACTCCGGTCCCTGCACTTGCCTAAGCAGAGCTTAGTCCGCTGAGCTATCTTGTTGGCCATTAAGGTATAAATTTAAAATATAAACAATCTTCCTTATTCTTCTGATCTAGTGATAGTTTCTGGTCTAGAACAAGTTTCTCAGCGCATGTCTGGAGGTGCTGTCTGGGTGTGTCATTACCCTGTCACAATGTTTTGATTTTAATTTTAGTTTCCTGTGTACTAGAGAGAAGATATTTTTCAGCCTGGAATTAGTTTTTTTTTTAATTTTAATTTTAATTTTTTTTTTTTTTTTTGAATTAGGTTTACTATTTTGATGTTTTCCTTCTGGAGTTCTAGTTGCTTTAAGCTGATGGTAATGGAGTAAGAATCATCTTTGCTGTAACCTCTTCACTCCTGTAATTAAAGCTGTGCTCTAGATCACTTTGAGGGTATTAAATAATCTCTGAGATTGTTCCTCATGATTTTGCAGTGACAATAAGTGGGGGTTGTTTCTAGGTCACAGTGTCTGTGAAGGGAGAGGAAGTGTGCCTGGAGAAGATGATACCCCAGAAATCATCACGAGATTTATTAAATATTCAGCAGGAATCAATGGAACCCCAGCCCAGCGGTGGACCCAAGAAAGAGAGGGCAAGAAGCCCAGATCTGGGACTCCAGGAGCAGATGAACCCAAAGGAGAATCTCAGGCACTTTGAAAGGAGTGGTGAGAAGTAGACTCTTATGGGAAGATACTAAATCTGAAACTTGGGTTGGAGATAGTGACAAAAGGATTTTAGAAATAAGGGAAATGGTGCAATATGTGGTAGTTATTGGGAACCATCTGAGGACATGTACTTTAGCCATCTTTTATAGTATTTTGATATATCCTTTTTTGATAAATGTTAGTGAATGACTCCCTAGTTTTTATATAAAACCTAGAACTATTTTATTTCTTCTTAGTAATGATGGTAGTAAGTCACTACTTTCTAGATAGAAATTTTTTTCTATATCTAAAAGTACATCTTTCTTTTAGCTCCAAATTGTATTTGTCTTTTTAAAATTTCCCTTTAAGGCCAAATGTGGTGGTACATGCTTATGATTCCAGCACTAGGGAGGCTGAGGCAGGAGGATCAATTTGAGTTTGAGGTCAACCTGGGCTGCTCAAGGCTAAACTACATAGTGAGACCCTGTCTTTAAAAAAAAAAAAAAAAC